>VYZP01077858.1:0-11835 GCA_013400635.1 Hypocryptadius cinnamomeus | reverse complement strand
GATATGATATGTAACCTTCCACAAATACTTGTAGCACTTCAGAACAGGAGGATGAGAATGTACACATTCTCCGGATTGTGAATAGGGGTTGCAAATCTTCAATATAGTTGAAAACACGCAGCAAAAGCTAAATACATAGATTTGCTGGTTACTATGTAAAGCTCCACAAAATATCTTTGAGATTGCTTTCCATGTTATTTCCTAAAAAAAAAAAAAAAATTATTTGCAATTGCATTTTTGTTTCTGTTCTGGTTAAACATCTTATGAATAATATTCCTATGCAGTTTTAATGTTCATTCAATAAACCAAGCAAGATGAAGAAAGCGTAGCAACTTCTGAACACCAATACACTGGTTAGAGAGAGAGGCCTCTAAGCAAGGTTGCCAAGTAGATTGTTTAAACCTGAAACTGTGACTTGCAAGAGTAGCTAAGTGCTGGTGATACGAAGGACAAAAGTTATTATGATGATGACTACAGAGTAAACAGCCTTCTCCAGTGTCTGAACACTGTAGGTAAATAGTGGATGACCAAAGTAAATAGGAATCTGCCCACATTCTACCTACAGAAAATTGTACTAGACCCTGCACAACACAGGCACCTCCTGCAACAGCATTGTAAAGGGATCAGAAAGACTGTACAGTGAAATTCTGGAACAAAACATCGAGAGACATTACAGCACACAGAGAGAAGAACTAAGCAATAAATTACAATATGACAGCTAACTTTATGGCACCCTTGAGGTAAGTCCTTCAATAGCAGTATAGTGCCTAACTAATTACAGCAGTTTCCATACAGGAGACTTAGCCCCTCAGATACTCCTTTGTGAAAATATTTCAGTGAGATAGGCCTAAACTTATAGTCCAGTACATAGGATCTTGATAAAAATTGTATGTATTGTCCAACCTTACTGAATGCTGAGAGTTCTGGAAAGATTAATAATTCAAGATAGAATAGATTATATTTTTATTAGATTAGGATAATCTGCAGCTAGATGGCATACATTAATTTACATTCATGGTAAAAGAACTGCAGTGGTTTGAAGTAACAGGTATGTTTTTGAATGGAACATTAGAGCAAAGTGTAAGAAGACAGAGGCAGCTCAAGGCATGTACCAGGTAGTCAGTGACTACTGAGAATTGTGGACCAAGAACTTGGTATTTTAGATCCAAAGTAAGCACAACACTGCAAAAAGGCTATTCCTCCAGAATTAATGATTGCATGAAAATGAACCAGCAATCCAGCCAAGAAAAGTGGAGTATAATTTGTTAGCTCCTGATTAAGTTCCATGTCTATATTTCTCTGTTGGTAAAAAACTCTGCTTAAGTAAATAGGTCCAAGTCTAATTCCTTCTTGAGTGTCAGGAACTGAGCATACCTTTAATGCTGAGAAAAAAAACCAGGGTCCACGTAAACAGGAGGTTCCAAAGACATCAGTGATTAATGCCCTTTGCTAATAATGTAGTTTTCTACACTGTAGCAGCAAAGCTACGAAAATCCCTCTCCCGCATGTCTGAAACAGGTTGTCATCATCAATGCAAAAACCATTCTAAAATCATCACAAAGTAAGTCTTGCAGGATTTATTGGACTTGTGTTCAAGGGGAAAACCATTTGTCATGGAAATCAAGTTCTGAATAATAAAGCACACAACACATCCGCTTTCTGGATAAACATTTCCATCAAAGAGAGAACAGCTGCCTTGTCACGGTAAAGAACTGCAAATATTCAACTCCTTAATACTGACTTCAGTCCAGTAACATTACAAAAAGCCTATTTCAGAAAATTTATAGGAAAAACAATCAAACACGCAATACAAAGACTACAGAAATTATTGCAAAAATACAAGAATGATCATCACAGAAAAAGAAAAAAAAGATGATTGTGCTGGTCAGACTGTAGAATGTTGCATAACTGAAGAAGAAGAAACTGGTGATGCAAATTTCCTGAAGAAAGTGGTGATACAAATGATAGAGTGATCACCTCAGTATATCAAAATCAGCTTTGATTGTGTCAACACCGTTCCTCCCTTCCACCAAAAAGTTACGCAAAACACTTCTTGCTCAGGCTTGTATCAACACATCAGAGAACCACAATTATGCTGAACCACACAGCATGCAAGTACAGATTACAACAGGCAATCATTCTGCAAACAAAACATCAGGATCTGGTGGTCTGAAAACTTAGTGCATGATTTGGTGTTTCACAAGAAGGGCCCAGTGTTTTCTCTAGCACATATATAAGTGCTCATATATAAAGGGACAGTACAAAAGTGCATAACATTGAGCCACACTGAAAGCTGTGAGGTTTGTGACCTTGGTCCGCCAAGATCACAATTCCAGGAATAAGAATACATTGCAAAGAAGAAACAGTTAAAAACATGCTAAGAAAATAAACCATATCACATATGTAAGGAAAAGATAACACCACCTATAGGACAGAAAGAGGTTTATGTTAATGAGCTATTCATAAAAGGAGAGAGTGGTTATGTCTTAGCTCAGCTGAGCAGTGAGATGAATGCTAGGAAGTTGAGAGAAAAACTAGAGAAGGAAAAAGAGAAAAGAAAAAAAGGAAGGAGGACACCTGGAGGTATAGGTTTCTAGAGACAGAGCAAACTGCACTCTTGTAGACACAATACATGGATTGTGATCTGTATCTTAGAAAGGTGTTGAGAAAAAGAAGTCACTGAGGTTATGATTTCTCTAAGCCACTCTCTGTAAGCACAGAATACTGCTGGTGTCTGTGTTTAATCCTATAGTATGCAATCCATCTTTGAATGCAAAAACGCCTTTTTGCAGTCTTCAGGCAAAACTGAAAAATGTTCATGCATTTTCAGAAGTTCCAATGTGACTTTATTAAAAAGCCTGGCCTATTTAAACTGACATACATTCAGCATAAGGAAATTAAGCAAAATTAAACTTCTAGGCAGTAGCAGAAAATATGAAGATGAGTTAAAGGAAAGAACACGAGAATTTTACCCAAGGATAAAAGTGCAGCCAGGAAAAAATCTTCATCTTACCATTAATAATAAAATGCTAGAGAGGGCATTGCCATGAGGGACTTGTTTGTCAAACAATAAATCTGAAGCAACCCACTAAATGAGTCCTCTAGGGAGCCCTCTCTAGATTCATTACTTTAGTGCTAGCAATACTACTACAGTAAACTTTCAATTGATATTCATTACATTTCTGTAGTGATTTTTCTGGCCTTTACAAATAACAAGACTAAAATTTTTGTGTTCATAAGGTTTCAGCTTGAAAAAAAAGTGTTCCTATGACTTGACAAAACAAATTCTAGCATTTTAGAGCCAAATTCTCCTCTTATTCACAGCATAAGCTTTGATGCTATATCTCACAGCAAAACTTAGCACAGTTTGTCTTTATGTGTTCAAAATACTGTCTCTAACAAGTTACATACTTTTAAGCCATGAATTTTGCTTGATTAGGGGAAAATAAGGATATAGATCAACAGAAGTATTTACTACAGTACCTTCAAGGGAGTGCTTTTAAAGTCTTCTGCAAATGTGAAATAATTTCACATCACAGTCTAGTGTAGCAGAGATGGAAATTGCTACTGAGATGCTAAAACACAAATACTTGCTTTAAGTAGGTCTGCTAGAACTGTAAACCAATAAAGGTTGTTTTGGAAATTGAGAAATGCTAGGCTTTTGGATCTGTAATCATGAGTAAAAGTCATATATCAAGTTCAAAGAATACCCAAACTTGAAACCCAAGGCTACGTTAGAAAAAGTCAGCTACATGTGATTTGACTCGGGTCACACATCATGACCTCCACAGTATGAGGGAAAAAATGTGCCATCCTGATTGTTAGTCTCTAACAGTTATGTACTATTTGGAAAACTGTAATCAAACATTTAAGAAAAGAGAACTCTGCAGGTCATTAGCAGCTTCAAAACATTTATCCTTGAGGAGAGTCTTAAACACATTTACTTTTGGGGAGGAAGCGGGGAAAGCTCCTGGACTAAAAGGTGATTTTATTAGATGTCTTTTGAAAGGAAATTAATGGAGCTGAGTACCTGAATTGTGAGGATCTTCAGAGTACCTAAGCAAACACAGAAACATCTTTCACAGAGCAAGTAACACTAGCAAGGGAAAATTAAATACACCTTCAGGAGCTGAAGATGAAAGAGCAAAAGCTGAGCAATAAATAGTGATAGCTTTTAAATGAGATGGGGCAGACAGTAGCGTTTATTCTTCCCTTACACAGTGCCAGTGCCACTGACATACAGACACCAAGCCAACCAGCAGCCTGCCAGGTGATTTTTTTGTAGGAACAAGAACACAAACATTTTAGGAGCTTCCTAAACAGAAACTTTGTACAACAAGTGGCTGTAATTAATGATGCAAGCCCACTACAAGTTGCTTTTGGAGGGACTGAGACAAGCTTATGACTTTTGCCCGTGAAAGTGTTCCAGTTTCCCTTCATTTCATTTTCCATTAACTGCTCTGGTGACCTTGGCTGACCACCAGGTTTGCGCCACAGCTGGTTCCATTTCTGACCCTGCAGAATTTGCAACACGTGGAACTGCCTGGTCTTGTTACCCTTGCTATGAGTGAGTTTAGGGTCTTGATCAGCTCCTAAAGAACCTTTAGACTCACAAGTTTAAGGCACCAGATGGGATTATATCCAAGGGTACTGAGGGAGCTGGTGCACTAAGCTGCTCTCCATCATTTATTATCAGTACTTTGGGAGCTAGAGGTGTTTCTCCTGGAGAGGAGGAGACTCAGGGGTGACCTTATCACTCTCTACAACTGCCTGAAAGGAGGCTGAAGCCAGGTGGGCCTTTTTAACAACCAGGAAACCAGTGACAGAATGAGAAGACATAGCCTCAACCTGCACCAGAAAAGCTTCAGGCTGGCCATTATGAAGAATTTATTCATGGAAAAAGTGAAAACATTGGAATGGGCTGTCCAGGGAGGTGGTGGCATCACCATCCCTGGAAGCATTCAAGAAACAACTGCACGAAGTTCAGCTAGTTCACTTGGTGCCATGGTTTAGCTGCCAAGGTGGTGTTCGGTCATGAGTTGGACTCGGTGATCTCAGAGGTCTTTTCAGACCTCCATGATTCTGTGATTCCCGGGAACAGCTTCAGAGCACTGTCACATATAATACTGACCCGCTACTTTTAACGACAGGCCAGAGCTCGGCCTCGGCCCCGCCCTCAGGCCGCCCTCTCCGCGGCCATGGAGACGGTGATCCATGCCTGGGGCGGGGTTTGCCGTCTCCTCCCCCTCCCGCCTTCATTTCTCCTGGTTATGGCGTCCCCGGCCCTGACCTTCGTCCGGAGGCTGTGCTGGCGGCTGCCCTGCGGGACGAGGTGGGTGCCGATCGCTCCGGGGCTGCCCGGCGGGGCCCCTCACGGGGCGGGCCGGCAGCGGCGGGCCCGGGGGTGTCCGTGCCGGGGGCTGGGCAGCCCCAGCTGGCTCCCGCGGGGCTCGGCGTGCAGAGCGGTGCTGCCCTGCCCGTGCCGCTGGGTGAGCCGGGCTGCCTGGCCCCGGCGTTAGTGCACCGGGCCCGGCGCCGCTCTCACCCGCAAAACGGGGGAAATCGCTTTCTGCTGAAGTTGGGGGACCCCTCCGGCCGTACCAACCACCTTTAAGTGTTTGAACACAGCGTGGAAGTGGGAAATCTGTGTTTGATGCCTTCCTGAGGCGAATATTTCACCACCAGAAAAATTGTTGGTTAGGCTGGGGGTGTGAGGTGTTCAAAACCGTACTGAAATGTGTAAAAGAGTGTGTTTGGGCCTTTTCTTGCTTTCTATATTTTATTTTATCAGTCCCATAGATCATGTAATTATAAATGGTTTGGGTTAGAAGGGACCTTAAAGTTAATCTAATTCCAACTCTCCTGCCAGGGACAGGGACACCTTCCACTGGACCAGGTTACTCAGACCCCCATCCAGCCTGGCCTTGACAGAACCAAACTTAATTTGTGTGTCCAGCTAATTAGGGCTCCTTGCTAAGACTGTTCTGGCTTTCCAGATAATCACGCAGTACCTTCTACACCTTTATTTATTACATATTGCCTTTAAGCCGTTTCCAAGGAGTGTCATGTGCAGGAGCATGCACTGCAGCAGCTGTGTACCTTCAGAGTTAGCTGGGCAGTGGAAAGCAGAAGGGATGGCTTGGGTTGCAATTATACTTGGAATTGTGTGATGTACATTTTTATTGAAAATGGCTATATTGGAAATTCCACTATGAAGTTGCTTGTGTATGTTGCTTATAAAGTTGCTTGTATATGAATAAGAATCACAAAGTATGCTAATTCGTAGGATTTCCTCTTCCAATCAAAAATAGCTTAATACTCAAGAAAAAGCAAGGTGTGTTAAGTATACTTGGTAAACAAGTTCCTAAATAGGGTAGTGAAGCAGACATTGTCATACCAATAGATTTAAAGATGTGTGACACTCTGATTGGTATCAACATTCAGATTTGACTGTTATAATGCACACTTTCATAAATGAAATGCTTTTACTCAAGTATCCAAGTATGTCTGTTAGGCATGAGCACATCTTAACCAGAAGACTGTAAGACATTTATGCATTAAATTGTAATATTTTTCACCCTAAGCTTTGTAAGAACTTACTTGAAGTCAGTACATGAATATCATAAGACAGAGGAAGAAACAAAGAGAATTGTGTGACTTCTGCCCTCATTTCAAAAAAAGAATTCTTTGGGCAAGCTTTCTCAGCTAAATAATATTAATTTAATGTAGCTAAGTTGTTACAATGAGAGTGAGGGAAAGCAGGTCTAAATTGGGAAAACATAAAAGACTGGCCTGCTGATCATCATTAGGCTGGTGGAGTCAGATGCATTCGAAATGGCAAGATTCTATATGAGACAGCAGTTCATAAATCAGTATTAATAATAGGTTCATGTTTTTAGTATTTAATCAGATATAATAAAGAAAAATGGTGCAATTTTTCTAATGCTGGAACACCAGAAAGGTGAGCCTTATTTTCTGTCTTAGCAGTATGCGAGCAGAATTTTATCAAAGACACTGGCAACGTTGCTGTGCAAGTGAATTTAGAAAGCATTTTTTGCAGTCTAAACTTGGAAAAAAGAGTCATATCCTTGGAACACTGAAAGAGAAAGACTTGTACAAATATAAAGCCAAAATGCAAGAATTGCTCTTACTTTATTTTGCTTTGTTTGTTTTTCCGAGCAAGACATTCATAATTCTTTCAGACATGGAGCTGTGGGTTCCACAAGCTCTTCTTGTGCTGCCCTGTTGCAATTTATAATATTTCAAGTTTAAATTCATCAGAGGAGGGGGGATGCTGACACAAATGCACATTCAGAAGAGTCTTACTGGGGCCATATGCATTTGACAGTCTTTGCACTCAGGTCTTCGAGGCTGGGGGCCACACAACACCACTGCTGTGAAGCCATATGTGAACTTAGGGCAGGTCAGACCACTGGGCACCAAAGGCTTGCTGCTGGGAAACCTCCATCTGTGCTGTCCTTCTTTTGGGGATTTCCTTTGGGCTAGTTGTAGTGCGATCCCTACACTGAATGCCTGTCAGTGTCTGGGGGACATGTCCCAGTTTTATGTGGTTTAGAAGGGATCTGACTTGTGTGTGCCAAGCACAACCTGGGGGAGTGGAGCTGGCAGCAGTGCAGAGACTTTCTGCAAGAGCACTCTCCTGGTCAAACCCAGACAGTAACATAGTCGCACCCAAACTTTCTAGTGTGTTCCTTGGTAGTTCACCAACTTTAAAGGAGGTCAGATCTTGTCAAAGACCAGTTTCCCATGAGCTATTCTTTTATTTCTCAGAAAAGCCTTTTTCAAAGGAGCACTTTTAAATGCTGGTCTTTAAGTAAAGTGAATTAAAAGCCAGTTAATTTTCTCCTACCCTGTTGGCTTCTCCTTGCTTCTGTAGCCTTGTTGGTCTCTCCCTGTGCCTGGAATACTTCCTGCTCACAGTAGATCTCCATTACACTGTCTGGTTTTCAGCTTGGGAGGCAGCAGTCTTAAGAGTTCAAGTTCACTTCCATCTGTCTCTTGAGGAGCATTCCAAATCTCTTCTTGGCATCCGCTTATCATCTCATGACAAAACATCTGGATGCTTACAGCCCACCCACATGGCAGGAGCTCAGGTGTTCCAGCACAATGCACAACAGTCCTTATTCAGTCTCTGCAGCCTTCTTGTACTTCTGCCTGGGAGTTTATTGATCCTGCTCCCTGAATTGCTTACTCCTTACTTGGTAGTGCAGTTGAATTTGTTGGTCATTGTTTCAAGCACCTTTTAGTAGATTTATGGCAGAAAAGGACATTGTAACCCTTCCATCTTTTCCTTTCCCTCTCTCTGACTGCAGACCTACAGACCCACAGAAAAGAGCTGTGGCTCTTTTCTGCCTTGCTTCCCGCTAAGCCAGTGAGATATAAAGTCCTGGGTCTTTAGGGCCTAGAGGCTTTGCTTTGCTGTGAAACTGTGATTTATAAGGAAGTTGCTCCACTGAGGGCAGAGGAAGAACTGATCTCTTGCAGCTGAGACTATTTCTTGTTTCATCGAATGATTGCGCTCAGGAGCCTTCTTCTTAGAAGCAGTTCAGTATTCCAGGTCATTCCCTGAAAAAGCTTCTTGATTGCTGTTAATGATGTATCACCTGCATCACAGGTTTTTGTTTGCTTCTTTTTGATATGTGAGGAGCACGTAAATACATTTTTCCACTGCTACAGACATGCAGTAAAGTTTCCTGCATTTGAGGAGAACTGTGGGTGCCAGTACATCCAGAGGATATGTAAGCCTTGCCTTGTGGAAAACATGTTTGAGGCTACTGCCATCCTGGAGGTGACCAGTAAGTCTGGTCCCCTTATGTGTTCTGTTTCTTTTTTCCAGGTTTGGCTATCAGGACCTAATTGGCCTCAGAGAGAGTCTGCCTTGTATCCCTGGTAGGAAATGTTTAGTCCTTTCTGTCAGTCCTATTCAGATAGTTGTGGTTAGGTATGGACATGCAAATTTTAGGAGCTTTGTTCTGATGTTCTCATACTGGCTGAACAAAAAGGGCACTATTGCTTCTTCACCCACTTTCCCCCACACCAAGCCCTATTTCTGTATTGTAGCAGCTTTCCTTTTCTTTCCTACTGTCTGCTGACATCCCTAATTCAATTCCCTTTACAAGGAGGAGGACTGGATTTTTGCGGTGTTGCTATCAAGTAATAAATCAGACTATATCCTTAAAAACCCTGTTTGCAAACACTCCTGAGTCCTTTGGGGATCTGTACCAAAACCTCTGGTGCTAGCAGTAGAAGTTGCTTTTATGCCTGAAACTTCTCCCCAGATGTAGGTGAGTAGGATCTTGTTTCCTTCCTGATCTCAGTGAGGTGTAGGCAGCAGATGTCCTGCAGCCTCCCAAACACCTGCCTGCCAACTTCCCCACTCACAGCAGTTGAATGGGAATGCATCCTGGCTCAGTGCCATGGGAAATGTGTCCACATACAAGGGTTGTGTCTTAGCCACAAAACACAGACCCTGATCCTACTACACCAGGATAGTCCTGTGGAGTGTTTTTTACTCCCTGATGCTGTCTTACTCAGGCTCTTGCATTTTAGTTTCTGACTCTCTGGAGTTGTGCCTCTTGATGCTGTATTTCAGGCTGCACTAGAGAGCCTTGCTCAGCTCTTTGCTATTCCCTATCAACCAACATCTTTTTCTGTGACAGATTTCCATTTATCAGCTCTCCTTAGCTTGTGCTGGATTCTGTAGTGCTCAGGTGCTCTGCTCTGCTCCTCCTGCTCAAGATAACCATGCTTATCTTTGCAAACTTCCCTTTGGTAGGTCAGATCTGTAGTTATAGTTGGTGTTTGTGATCTAAGTTATTTGGGTTACAGACCCTTGCCTGGCCACCAGAAAAGCAAGCAAAGCATATATCTGCCTTGATTTTAAACCTATTTTTTTCCCTAAGCTTAGTCTTTTCTGTCTTGGTGCAAGTCAATAGGAAGTCTAGAGAGCTCATTATACTTTTCTTACCTTTCAAGTAGTAATTTTTTTTGTTTGTTTTATATATTGAAGAAACCACCTTCTTTCATTTCTTGAAACCTTGTGCCATTTGGCTTTTTCAGGAAGTTTTTGCAAAATACTGGTAAAATCAGCTTCCCGTAGCATTTTTAAGGTAACTTTAAGAGTCTTTCAGAAAGTTTCTTCATACCACCAATGGATCTTGAATTTCTTTTTCTTTAAGGGCCAGGTTTCTGAAACATAGCCATTGGAATAAACTAATCCACTGTGTTTTGAATATTGGGTTTAACTAGTCAAAGGAATGAACAACAAAATGAACAACTAAATCTCTTAACAGGAGGCTTTCTCTGCAAATACTTAATATTAATTGCAGGGGTTACTACATCTTGTTTGCTCATGCTGGTTTACCAATACAACTTAAAAGACAGAAGGTAGTGGTGAGATGAGTGGATAGTTTTCCAGAAAAGTGTCTTGGTAAATTTCTGTCCTTATGTAAGCACACTCTTAAGCTGTTTTAAATGGAAACACACACAGCAGTTAAAATCAACAAAATGTAACCCACAGCAGGAAGCTGTATGTAGTTGAGCTGGATTTCACAATTCATAGCTAATATCAAGCCAAGGTGTCTGGAAATCCTGAGGATGGATTGTTGTGGAACACAGCTTTCTGAACAATCCCAGTTCTCTAGGACTCTCTTCATATGTGAAATGCTTTGTCTTTGTGGTTCTTTTCTAGTCTCTTTCCACTATGACCATGATTCTTGTACTATGGAACTCAGGACTGGATGCAGGAATCCAGGTGTGGCCTCACCAGTGTTGAGTAGAAGAGATTCCATTATTAAGTATGAATAAAAATTATTTATTGAGGATTAGAAATATTGTGTTGTATGGATTCTTTGGCCCTCTGAAAGAGCAGCTGCTGTTTTTCTGGTATGGTGTTCTGATGATATTTTTTCTGGCATAAGGTCTGGTGTAAGAGGTATTTACCTTATAGAATGGCCAACAATTCTTGGAAAATTTCGTCCTTATAAGCTAACCATTAAACAGGGTAAATTTTAAATTTCAAATATGCTGTCATTTCATACCTTGATATGCATGCTTGTAAAATGCTTACAGCTTCAAACGTGTCAGCCTGTTTCTGAAACAAAAGCATCTGTTTGGTTTTGTGTTGATTTTCTTAATTGCCAGTACAAAGCCAGATGAAACACCGTTTTATTCAGAGGAAGAACTTCCAAGTTATATGGGTTGTCTGCCTCTTTCCCAGATCAATAATTCTTCATGATCTCTACAATGATAGCAGTAGCCAGTTTGACTCTGCCTGTGTTACATCCCCACTTAGAACTGGCACAATTCAATACAGTCCTCTGACCTCTTTCTTGGGAGCTGCTGCTTTAGGTGCAGCCTTCTAAATGCTATAATTTAAGCTTTTTACACTGTCTTAGTAGGACATGACATGAAGTCCCTTGGTATGTATGTAATTTCCATTTCAGATTATCAGATTTTTGTTGAATAAATTGCCCCAGTCCTTTAAAGACAACCTGTTGGTCTGTTTGATTGTGGGTGCTGGAAATACTGACAAAACCAAGAGCAGTGTGCTACTTTGTGTTTAGACCTAAAGTGTTCAATTCTAAGCTGTCCGAAAGAGATCTAGATTTGGGCAGGATAAGCCATTGGCAAATGCTTCTTTGTTACTGTTTTGTTCAGTATTCTTTTTGTCCACCCTTATTGTATCTAGGTGTCACGGATTCAGGAGAGAAAGTAAACCTCACACAAAATTTCTGTTTCCTTTCACTGATTCAGCTGCACTGTGAGGAGTGTCAGTGGGTGTTCTGATGTGGGTGGAAGCTGCAGGAGCTGGTT
>VYZP01077851.1:5516-22023 GCA_013400635.1 Hypocryptadius cinnamomeus | reverse complement strand
CAAATATTGCACAGCACTTAGCAGGATTAGGGCAAAATCAACCATGAAAAGGCATGAATTGCACAACCATGAAGCACACAGATTGCTCATTATTGCTATAATCATATCAGAGCAGCAGTAAATCTCCGTGTTGGAAGTGGAGATCCAATGATATTAGAGTGTGTATTGATTCTGGCTGTTTGCTGGAGATAGAAGTGAAAGCCTTGGAGCGAGCAAACTAAGACCATACAAAGTAATATTTAAACTAAAGAGATTTTAATATCTTAGTTAATTGTTGGGAATATTTACACTGTATTAATTATTACTAAATACAGCTATTTTATATACTATTTGAATGGAACTTTATTGCATAGGTTCGTTAGCTAACTTTTAGTTAATTTATACCTGAAGGGAGGGAAAGACTTTCACCAAACTCTGTTTTGCCAACAAGCACAAACCTCTACATGTCAGCCTTTAGTTTCACGACCTGAATATTGTCTTATGAAAGGAAGGAGAAATAATTGTTTTACCTTCTCTCAAGTACCAGACCTTACTATAAGAGTTATCAGTTTCTCATTTGTGCCTGACACTAAAAACAAGGCAGAAGGACAGAGCTAATTTTCTGATGTTTATTATTATTTTTCCAACAGACACATTGGATTCAAGCATTTTCATGCTTCAAGTTACATATGAATATGCACTCTCTTTTTAAATATATTTGAGCAGAGGTAAAGATGATCAATACTCAAAACACTTCGCCACACTGGATTACCAGGAACATCCCATCCCATGCAACAATTAACAACTACAGAGTTTTCTGCTATTGAGGAAAACCCAAAAACATCTGTCTTTGGAGAAGAGATCAGGACATGCATGCACAGATGCAGGGTCTCAATTTAGAATCATATTACCAGAAAGAAACAAAGTTTTTTTGAGCTGGAAGGTAAGACTCACCTTCCAGTGGTCCTGAATGAAAAACAGTGCCTAAACATGGCAATTTAGTCTTAACGAGGCCTGCCTAAACTCCCTCCCTTATTCTGTGGTCCTTGTGCTCCATAACTATTCAAGAAAAGGATGATATCACTGTGGAAGCAGATTTTTCTGTCTGTGCCTCTATACAGGCAGATATTTGTGGAGAATATTCTCTTCTGGTAAAACTAAGATTTCCCTTCCCCATCTTCTAAAGATGTTCCACATTGAAAAAGGTGGATAGAGGGATGGTGAAATTCATCTTCGGCAATACCCAGCCCAAGATAACACATTCAAATATAGTTATAGTTCTTAGATTTTCAACAATATTATTCCTCTAAAAAGAAGAAAAAAACCAACCAAACAAAACCAAGACAGAAAGTAAACCTCAAAAAAATGGTAGTTTTTCTCTCCGCTTTGTTTGTTCAACATCATAAGCAAGACAACTATTATTTAAGTCAAACTTGGTAACTAGATGTATTGTGTATGAATATATACCCAACCTAACATTAAAAGCAAACTCTGAAGCAGCTACAATATTTTAAGCCATTACCAGTGGGTCTTTTTTCAAATATATCTTCTAAGTCTTCCAGTAATTACTACTTGTATGCAACATACTATTTTTCTGTCTCGTTAAGAACACAATAGTATAATTAGGTCTGTTGCAACCCCCCCAAACTGTTTAGCATAACTTGTTATAAAAGATATAAAAAAACCAAAAAACCCTTTTTCTCCAGTACAGGATAAAGAAGACACACTCGGAACACGCTTTAGAACAAGACCAGATTTCATAGATACATCTAAGGCAACAATATGTGGCTACATCAGTTATTTGTGTCAACAGGATCTTACGTACCCAGAAGGCAAATCGTAGACTTCATAGAATATGTGTTATGTGCGTGGTGACATTTAATATAAATGAAACTACTCAGTCAAGGTGAACAGCTGCTGTGCAATCCCTTGAACTGGCTAAAACATGAGTAGCTCTTTAGTAACCATCCAGTCAGAAGTGCTTCACTTAAGGCCCAGTAAACTGCCTATCAGTTGAGGTAGCTGAATTCACTGCAAAGTATTCAGCTTTTCTCTTTCTAGCTGTTTTTTTTTTCATGGCAATTCATCCATTTCCTAAAATTTACCACTAAGGCAGAAAGAGGCACTGGAAGAAAATTCAGAAGCAACTGCAACCATTGTGAAATAAGGTGTCACAGAACCCTGAATTCCTAGCACTGATGCTGGGGTAGAAAGAAGATTAAGCAAGCTAGGAAGCTATGAATCCATGCTATAAAACAAAAATTAGTCTAAAGATTTTCACAAATATCTTTATTTTCCATCTGTAAGCTAAAATCCTGTTTGCAAATATTTGATATATAGATCCTTCTGTTTTATTGTTGAGCCTGTCTAAAGCTAGGATGGGAGGAGGAGGAAGATGAGAGTTGAATCAGAAGAAAACTGAAGTTCTTAGTAGCATCCAGGGGCTAAGGAGTGTTTCCTGTCAAGGATCAGCCTGCAAAGAGTCTGGGTGGGAATTGTACAGCCCATGACAGTTTCTGGGAAGAAGCTCCCTCAGGCAGGTATAAGTCAATAAATACTCTGTTGCAAAGGAAAGGTGGTTGAGGGACACACCAACAGTTCTGGGTGAACTGTGTATTATTATAACCCCCGGCAAAATGAAGCTGACAAATGTTTTCACTCCCAAAAAGGTGGCATGCATCCAGCAGAAAACACTAAAAATGTTAAAAACCCTGGAAGGAACAGGAACACCAATATGCATATTTCAAACCTGAAATCCACCTCCAGTCTCTTATCTGTAGCCATTGAATGGACGTGGGTTGTATTTTCTTGATGGCATTATTCCAGTAAGCAACTTTATTGGTAATAGAAGTGACAACCTTTAGAGCAGTGATTAGAAATGACACAAAATAATTTTTTAATAGACCTCTAAAAGTTGGAAAATAGCGGCAGTAAGATCATTCACAATCACTGATCATGTTGCTTTTGCCAAAGAAATACTTAAATGACTTCATACCTTAATTAAAATGAGTTAAGCAGAGGAATATGCTATCATGCACAGGAAAGGTTCTGGAGCAGCTGGTAGCACAGTGCTGTGCCACTGAGTTTTAAACTGCTCAGCCACACCTGGCTGATTCACCCTCTTGTCCCTCAGGTTCCACTGACACTGCACTCCTGCCTGACTCGTATGTTTGTCAGTTTTGCTACTTTCAGCTGTTGAGAGATGACAAGTTGTTTCAGCTGCCATCCAGCTGGTTTTGAGTCCCCTGATTTTTTCCTTCAAAACATCAACAGCTTGACATATAAGGTATCCAAAATCCCCAAAAAGCAGATTATGACCTGAATTGAAATCAGCATTCCCTCACATCAGCAAATATTGCAAGGAATGTCTCTTCTGAATTAAACTCACATGCCACTTTGGCTTTGCCATCTCTAACACCTGCACAGAAGCATGTGTATGTAAGACCTTTCAAACATACATATAGAATGTAATATACACCATTTTCTTCCTGGAGAGAAATTTGGGAGGGAAGAGGGATGAGAAAAAAAAGCACCACATGAGAGAGTAGTCATCTTGATTAACCCAATATGAGCTGATGCCCAGATAGTGTAGTACAGACAATAATGGTGCAAAGTACAAAGAATAGGGGCAAAATCATTTTTTAAAATGTGGATTTTAAAAACTACTTATTTTCTAATGTAAAAATAGCTCAAATGAAACCAACTTCTTTGAGAGACTTACTCCATAATCTTTGTGGAAGTACCTTCAGAGTTCTGGCTGTTGATGTGACGGTCTTTAAAGCAGCTATTGGTTTAAAAGGTGGTAAGTTTTCAAGATCTGACACTACTAGAAATGCAACCATAGTGAAATGACAAAAAATTTAATGCTCCTTTGTCTGATCCAACTAAAACCCAAAATTTGTATTTCACTTAATTCACAAGTTTTCAGACAATCTCAAGTCATCCAACGGCTTCAGAAAAAATCTTTACATCAACCCAGCTGCATTTGGGAATTCTAAGTATGACAAGTATTTCAGCTCAAAGTTGGCAGGAAGATCATCAGCCTTTACAGGGCTGTCACAAATGTGTCCACCCTTCTCCAACCAACACCCCAAAACCCCCTGCATCATATAAACTCATCATGAAACTTGCTCTCACTTATCAAGACCAAAAATATCTGCTCCCTGACAACCTCTGGGCATTCATAGAATCGTGGTATGGCTTGGGTTGGACAGGACCCCTAAAGATCACCTAGTTCCAGCCCATCCCCATCCCTGCCATGAGCAAGGATGCCATTTACTGGATCAGGTTGCTCAGGGCCCCAACCTGGCCTGAAATACTTCTGGGGATGGGGCAGGCACAATTTCCCTGGGCAGCCTGTTCCAGTGTCTCACCACCTTCACAGTAAAGGCTTTCTTTCTAATATCTCATCTGAACCTGTCCCCTTTATGTTTGAAACCATTGCCACAATGCAGCCTTCCAGTAACTAAAAATGGTTTTATGAAAAGGAGGGGCAATTTTATATGGGCAGACAGTGACAGGACAAGGGGCAATGGTTTCAGTTTGTTAGGTCGAGGTGGAGTTGACAGGTCACTGTGTGTCACCTAGGGAAAAAACATTTAAATATGTGACTTTTTATATAATTATATACATATATATTTAAAACTTAAACACCAAGTATATTTGCTGATGAATAAATGCCAAATAGAATAAATGGTAACTAACATTCGGGGTGGGGTGGAGCAGGAGGGTTTGGGGGTCTTTTTGAGGATCATATGCGACATGGAGCAACAAAAATTCCAGTACTACCTTAGATCCTGGTACATGTTACTTGAAAAGCCTCGCTATGAATCCATTCCCATTTGTCCTGAAAAACTTCTCAGCAATTTAGTAGCATTCTACATGGGTCTCTAGATTTTTTTATTAGGACTGACACCAAAGCTTTCAACTTCATTGTTTTTTATCACTTAAAAAAGCAGATACGTTAAGCTGAAGAAAAACAGTGACACACAGGACAAAACAATCCCTTTTTTTTCCTCATTACAGTACATTGAAAGTGCTCTCTAATATCCCAACTCTTACTCCTGTTTGCAACCCAGTTTTCTTCTAGCGTACTTCTGCTTTAAGTTCAGGTTTCATATTTTCACTTTTAAAGCACCATAATGCTCTGCCCTACCAAAATCTGCCCTTATTGCCTTACTCCACTTCATTAAACCCTTCATCTCCTGTCTTCACATGCTCTTTTCATGCTACCATTTCTGTTCTTTAAGATATCCAGTGCACCCTTTTGCTCATTCTTCCAGATGAACCCCTAAATCCTAAAAAGGGTTTAAAACAAGCCGAGCAATATGTTAAACACTGAATTCAGCATGCTTTCTTCAGTGTAACACCCACCTAAGCCCATACTGGTGCCTTACATGGTGCTATGGACTTTTTCTAAGATTTCCCTCTCTATTGGAAATGTGAAAAAAAAAAACCCCAAAAATGAAAAGAGATAATTTTTTGTGTCTAAAAGTTGTTCTGCCTCCTCATTCCTCCTGCACTTGAATTGTAAAATGTTATGTACAGATTCAAAACAGCTACACACGAAATAGTCATTGAAAATATATATTAACATCTTCACAAATGCTGTATTAAAGCTCATGCAAATTTGATGGGTGGATGCAGAATTTTCCCTAGCTGCAAGTGTAGCATTTACAGAACATCTTAACACAAATGCCTTTGATTCCCTCAGCACTTTTTGTTACATCCCAGCATTTCACATTCTGAATGCAGAGATGGAAGTTAACACTTTTGTTTATACTTTAGAATAATTAAAAAAAAAAAAAATGGGTACAGAAGGTAAATAGTCATTGCTTTAGAGGGTGATTTGGTGCAACTTACAGTGTACTGCCACAGTCGTGCTCCAGGGCTGGCCAAAGCCTGCTCCTAGAATGACACCCGGTGGCCACCAAAGCGAACAGCACGGTGTGATCCCTGCCCTCCAGCCTCCCTGCTGTGCTCAGGGGCATGAGCCATCGCTGTGTGACAGCCGGGCGTCACCTGCAAATTCTCCACACAATCTGCAAAACGCAGGGAAACCCTGGGTGGATTTCAGATTGAGATGCATACAAATTTTGAGTAATACATAATGTTTTGGTTAATTATGCACCATGTTTTTTTCTTTTTTATACAGTCGCATGAGACTACTGGCTAATGGGTACAGAAATCTCAGAATTAAATTTCTTATTTCATTCTGGAAAGACCTAGCAGTGGGTGAGTGACATTTCCAAAGTGTGACTGTGCATGCTCAGGATTAAACCAAAAACTGCTATTCCAAGGTAGGGCAGATTAGTTTATCTATTCTTAAACATTAGAGGACTGAAATTCATTTATTTAATATTAATTATTGGAGAAGAACTCCAAATTAGAGGGAGACATTGTCAGGCTTAAAATAAATTTGAACAAGGTAAAACTGTAACAGTGCTTCAACAAGTCATCAAGTGTAAAGCAAGGAATCACGGTCTAGAAAACAATTGGCAACATCAGCAAGAGTTAAGAGCTTCTTGACACATTTCATTCTGATTAAGTACCACATGAGTCAGAGCAGAGCTGTTCTTAAGTAACAGCCTAATCAAAATTATTTGATAATATTCAGCACAGTTTTTACAGTGTTACATTTTTAGGTACATTTTTAGCTTCTGGAAAGTGAAACAGAAAGAGAATATTTATTACTAGTCAATTCTTAGATCACAGTCAAAATTCCTGGTGATGCCCTTACACCTCTCTTTATAGCAGCTAGGGGTATCACAGAAGATATTTTCCATTTTTTTTCCTTGGACAAGTACCTGCTTTTTCTCTAGTAAGTAAAAAGTCAAGTAAATAAAATTTCACAGACATCCCCCACAAGGAAAATTTTTAAGGCAATGTCAACTCTGAGCTTCCTTAGGTGACTCTTGTACCATTATCCTCACTGGGCATGGGTGTGAGTGAGGTGGTGGGCACATATCCACACTCTACAACTCTGAGCCCTGAAAACTGGTTTACTGCTTTCTCATCTCATCTGTGCCTTAACATCTCTACTTAGAAAGATAACTGTTAAAACAACAAAGATAATTGTTTATATAAGCATAATGAAATTATTCAGGTATTTTGTCCGAAGCAATGGTTTATTAAGACACGTTAGCATACAGCAGCTGAAAGGGATTACCACTGAACACAAAATGGCAGGCGTAACAAACTACACCAGTCTGGAAACAATGACAAAAATGTGTCACTTATCAGTAAGTTATGCACGTGCTCTCACTGGCCAACCAACCCTGCAAGAATTTAAAGCTTGTGGCAGACCCAGTGACTGCATGAAATCTAAACAAATAAGAAGCATAGCAATGGGAAGAATGACCTCCTACTGTATTAAGTTTAAAGCCGGATATTGCCAAGAGACATGCAAAGCTGTTGGAGTATGCACACAGCTAATCCTTGAGATACCATGGAACCAGACCAAAGATAGCATTGGGAAGGCAGATGGAGGGTTAAAACACAGCCTTATAAACTGCTGCCAGCTGCCAGAACTGAGCAGGGGTTCAAAGCTCTGTGTTCCACAAGCAAAACTGTGACTGAGCAGCCTTCAGAGAGAGGCTGTTCAAGCATCTCCTTTGATCTTATTTTTCAGTGGATGCAGCCATGTTTTTCAACAGTTGAAAGGTTTTTAATTTTTAAGTTCACTTGCTCTCTGTTCACTGAAGAATGAAAACTCATTATTAGCTGGGAAGTAGATATAGTAATTGCCAGTGTGCTACTATATTTTGTACTCCCTCTTCCACCTGCTCCCTCATGCTAGATTTATCCATAAAGCCAAATTATAGTCTAACTGTACTAGAATCGGGTGCAGGAAAACAACACATTTGCAATATCAATGTAAACCAGCTATAAGGCACCAAAAAGCACAGCACAGTATTTCAGACTGTTCTATTTACACCCAGACCAACTACCATTATGCACGTGTTGCCATCTTTATACAGCTTCACATATATACTGTATTAGGGTCAAAAGAGCTAGGATTTTGGAGCAACAATTTGATCTGAGGAGGTTGAGCAATCCCATAAAGAATCAAGGACAATCTCAATAATAGTATTTTGAAATGGTGGTTTCTTTCATGTATTACATTAAATCCACTATGGAGTAAAATTTGTTCCACGTGACAGAAATTCTACCTGCATGTTATTTCAAGTTCTAACTTTCCAAATTCCCTGCCCTTCTCCTCTGTGAATTTCGAAATCAGGTCTGTCTTTTAGAGGAGGAAAAATCAAACACAGCTATGCACAACTGTCTTGCCCTCCTCCCTAAATCCTAAGATAAGATTCCAAGTTCCAGAAGTGAAAGTATAAAAGCAGAGAAACAGAGGCAAGCACCATTCCCAAACCTAGAAGAGGCAGAAAAATGCAAAACTCATATCAGTCACATCCCTGCTGTCCTCCTAGCTCATTATTAACTCTTGGCTATCTGGGAAATCAACCATAAAAAGGTGCTTCATGTTAAATATTCAAGGTAAAATCTTTACTGATTTGTTCACTCATTTGGTCATTGGATTGCCTTTACAGATGATCATTTTTCTACAATAGTTTGAACAGTTATAGCTCTCGCATTTTCTAAACTCTCACCATGAATTAGCCTGGTGAGATTTTGCAAAGCATCTACGTGAACTCCTGTGTAGCTCTGTCAACAGTGAAATTTCTTACTTTGTGAAGGTTTCTTTCATTTTTGGCATGACATACACATTTCCAAATTTGACAGACACAGCAATAGTTAGTCTTGGCACTCACTGTTGTGAAACTCTGGCTCAAATGTTCATTCACATACTTTTTTTTGAAGAATTCCCTCTGAATGTTTCCTTTCAGCACAATTTTGCCTTTAATTATTGTTCCATGACACAATACAAAATATTTCTTTACAGAGGCAAGGGATCAATGTATTTTGATATCTTGCAGGATAATTCAGATTAATTTGCAATGATAAAAACAGTGTGGGAGAAGCTGATACACTCGAAGGCTGTGCTGCCATTCAGCAGGACCTTGGTAGGCTGGAGAGCTGGATGGAGAGAAATCCTAAGGAGGTTCAACAAGGGCAAGTGTAGGGTCCCACACCTGGGGAGGAATAACCCCGAGTACTGGGGGCTGACCTACCAGAGAGCAGCTCTCTGGGGAAGGAGCTGGGAGTCTTGGTGGGCAACAAGCTGTGCATGAGCCAGCAGTGCCCTTGGGGCCAGGAGGGACAGCGGGATCCTTGGGTACGTCAGGAAGAGTGGCAAGCAGGTCAAGAGAATTGATCCTGCCACCCTACTTAGGCCACGTCTGGAGTGCTGTGTCCAATTCTACTCCCTGCAATCCAAGGAAGATGAGGAGGTCTGAAGCATCTCCTTTATGAGGAGAGACTGCAGGAGCCTGTTCAGAAAAAACAAGACTGAAAGGGCACTCACAACTCTTAAACATCTCAAACGTGGGTGTCAAGAGAGTGGTGCCAGACTCTTTCCAGTGGTGCCCAGAGACTGGACAAGGAGTAATGACCACAAGAAGTTCTACCTCAGCATGAGGAAGAACTTCTTTACTTTGAGGGTGGCAGAGCACTGGAACAGGCTACCCTTGAGGTGGTGGAGTCTCCCTCTCAAGAGATGTTTAAAACCCAACTGGAAGTGTCACCTGCTTGAGGTGACCCTGTCTTGGCAGGGGGTTTGGACTAGATGAGCTCCAGAGGTCCCTTCTAATCCTAACTATTCTGTGATCCAGAAACTGTTCATTAGATTTATAAATTAAAACAGACAAAAAACCCCAAAAAACAACAACAACAAAAAAAACCCCAACATATTCTTTACTTAGTTTTTCTGTTGTCCTCTCATATTTACTTCCATCTTTTCTTACAGGAACACCATTGGCTAGGAACCCTTTTTCTTTTTTTAATTTGTGCATTGTCTCCTGTTCTTTAAAATACTTTACTGTGTTAAACAGATGCATAAACGCCTTTGTAATTCCAAGCCACATATAACAGCCCCCCCCACCATCACTGATAATGTGCAATGGAGATCTGCCTCTGTTTTGCCCACCAGGATATGCTTTTCTTTTTATTCGAAGCTGACCTGATGACATTGCACTTACAATATTTAATTAAAATAAACAAATTCTTTTAGTGGCAGGGAGAGGAGAGAAGAAAAATGAGTCAAGTAGGGATGAAAAAGTTCTCAAGGACTGAGAAACAGTTGCATTTAATCCCCAGCAGAGACCCCACCCTTACTCCATGTGAATGTGGCTGCCATACGAAGTTTGCATAAACATTGCAGGAAGATATTTATACACATAAATTTGAAGAGTCCAAGGACAAAAGGTATCTAAGCTGTGCAATGCAGAAACTCAAGTAAATAAATATCAGGAGTTAAAATTCCTGATACTCAGCATGGCACCTTATACAGTTTGAAAACCTCACATTCATTTGTGGAGATGACAAGAATATTAATTCTGCATTCTACATTCTTGTTCTACATCATTTTCCAGCATCACCCATTCCTAAATGTAAACTAGAAATGAATATCATATCTTTTGTTTGATGAAAAAACTCAATTTTTTTAATAAAGTTTACAATTAAAATAATTAATAGCTAAAAATTTTACTACTGAGTAAGCATGCAGTTGTCACTGCACTGCAAGCAAGTTCTTTAAAGTTATACACACTTAAAAATGCACATATAAAAGGTGAAAGAGACACTGCCTCTTGTGTGAGAGAAACAGAACAGACTCTTCTTACAGTTATTTAAACTGCTGGTGCTCTGGAAACAAGGATGCACCAGTTAAAAACCAGGATTTTTAACAATTAGTAGGATAAATCAAATGAAAAATTACAAAAATCAAGGAATGTTAGTTATATAGAAAATTGGGTTTTATTGAACAGCTGGATTGTGCAAATAAGATTTTATTTAGTGAAGGCAGCTGTTTCCCCTCTGCTAGCAGGTCAATGACTGTATTAATAGCTACTATTAGTAAATGCAACTATCACTTTTAAAAAGACAAGTGCTACCATGGTGACTCTACAGAGAAAAAATCATGTAAAGTCATGATTAAAAAGGTCAGGAAAGCCAGCCTTACATTATGCTCATTTTTCTACAGTAGAAGTGCTATAGCTGCCTGTAAAATTAATGTAGAACACTTGATATATACATATGTATATATCACAAAGAAAATAAAACAAAACCTGGACGAGATGCATGGTGAACCTCAGAGACAGATCACCAGCTTGGCACCAAAACAGTAGCACCAGTATACAAAAATTAAAACATGCTTACATTTATGCTTTTCTATAACCTGCCCCCAGAGTAGAAAACACCCTTATTTTTACAAAGCTCCCAAGCTGGGACATTGATGTCTTAAAACACCAGCAAATATCCCAATCAGGTGTTCTGCAGGAGGTCAAACTCTCCCTTTCTCTCTTATTCCAGCCAAAGGATTGGTTGTCCCGCCCAGTGTTACCTTCACTTGTCCTGAAGTGTGAGGCACAAGCTCTCTGTGAAAGCTCCCTTTCCCAAAGCTAGGAGGGCAAAGGTGCCCCTTGTATTTGTCCCTTGGCTATTAGCAGGCCACAGTGAAGGCACAGAGATTCATGGACAGCAGCACTAGATGGATGTCTCTGCAACTGCTTGGAGGCAGCTGGTGATACTTAAATGGTGGCTGTTGTCATTTGAGTTCCTTTGACAACCTCCTGAGTGATCAAACTGGCTCTTAAGGCATTTACATATAACTTCAGAATACACAACAGTTTGGAGTAAATGTGATCCATGTCTGCGCTCCTTCTCCAGACAGAAATCAGTGAGATTTTTTCCAAGTGACTGATGCTAGACTTTAATTTAATTTTGAGAAGACGCAATATTCTCATTCCCAAAAGGGAATAACACATGGAATATAAAGAAATTGAAGAAATTCTTACCTTCCATGTATCAGTACGGCAAAAATTCAAATAAGCCAAACAAAACCACCACCACCACACACAAAACAAAAGCAAAACAAAGAAAACAAAAAAGCAACAACAAAAAAAAAAACCACAAAAACATATCAATGAAAAATTACTCTTCCAGAATAAGTGCCTAATGCTGAATCATCACAGTTCTCAGGCAAAAGCCTCTCTCCTTCAACAAGGACAACACTATTACAGGTATGACACTGATCTTTTCAGTCTTCATTTACCTTAATATATTAGAGAGAAGAATTAGGCATGGTGTCTGGAAAGGATCACTCTAGGGAGGAAAGAAAGCAGAAGAAATGAAAAACACACTGGATTTTTTTCCCCGGGTAGTTTTGGTGACCAAGTTCTAAGACATATGTGACAAGTTTACAAGCTTTGCTGCAGCAATGTCATTATATGTCATGGCATTCTACATCTGACATTTATTGAAGTTGTCTTTCTGGAAACAGAGCAACAAGATTGCAGCAGTTCACAAGAAATTGAAACCCTTCAATGCAAAATAAAATTAACTTTATTTTTACTTTTAAAACTAGGTAAGGTGGCCATTCAAATAAATTAAAAGAAAGTAAACTGCTCAGTAAATTGAAATACATATAGCCCACTGATTAAAAGAGACTATGGGCTTAAAAAGCCTACAGCTTCGGTGAATTGTTAATGTAAGCTACCAAAAAAATCTACCAATGCCCCAAGCATGATTTAAAAATGCATTGTACTAAGCAAGTATGTAGGTAGATGGAAGGAGAATTATTTTCATTCATTCTCAGAACATAACAGAATTGACAGATTAACAGTATTTCTCCTTAAATAAATGACCAACTGGTCACAGCTTCACTTTAAGGAAATGAGTCATGAAGAAATGATAACGATAATGGTTGCCTATCATTCAGGTTATTTAGGATACAGAATGCTGCAAGACGTATTACACTTAAGTACTTTGTAATAAAATTAGGGAAAATAACATTCCAGAGGACAGTCTTTTGTAGCCCTCCAATCCCTTAACTGAAATACTGACACTACCTACAAAACTACTGGTTAAAAATACAGTGATGATCAAGTAAATCAGATGTACACAAGGAAACACAAAGGAAAAGAGGTAAAATTTGCTAAGAATATTGCACCCCTTCGCTAAAATCAGTGTCCAACACTTGAGATCTACTTTCCAGATTTTAAATTATGAAATAAGTGTTTTGTTACACATTATAAAGTTGACATTCAATCAAAACCTTTAGAGAAGGAAAAACGAATCTATTGTGAATTCATCTTTGGATGAAACATTTAGATATAATAGCACAATACATTATTCAAAGCTACTGTTATATATACATGATAAATATGTCTCTCTATATTTAGCATTAAAAGTACTGCACTATAAACTCACGGACAAGACAAGAATTACCACTTCTTTGGCTATGGCCACGCAAGACTTTTATAGAATGGGTCCAGCCAAATTGTTTTTCAAAAGAATTTGTTCAGCCTTGTAATTTTTTTCAAGATATCAATTCACTTTGCTTTCCAGGACTTCATTAGTCTTCCATATCCCTTTTTACATCCAGCGCCACTGCCCTCAGTTCAATTATTCTCTATTCATTGCTAAACATCAAGCCTCAAGTCACTGTAAGTCAGATCAATGGCTCAACCACGCAAATCGCTCCAAGTTACACTGCAGATCATGTAAGAGATCTGTCTTTCACACTTCAGTGGAGCTATGAAAACCATCAGAAGGAGAGGAGGACAGTTACAGTAGGACACCTGTGAATTCCATCAAAACCAATCCTGATACTGACTCTACTGGGAGATGATACACATCATGATGTAAACTGGGGTGTTCTGATATTTTAGCTAGGACAAACTCACCCAGCTTCACTAGCTCTCAGCTCAGGGTTAGGTAAGTTCTAACTCACAGCTGAAGCAAAGGTATTTTGGTTTGATATGAAGGGATTTGATTACCATGTAGAACCTTTTAACCAAAGAGTTAATTTGGCATTTCTTTTTCTACACCAATATTACATTCAGCCCGGTATGAAGCCTCTGCAAACTGCATTCATGGGAATAAGCCAACCAGTATTGATCTCTGTACAATTTTTATCAAACCAGAAAAAATATGTTGGAAATAGCTCCCAATATCCATTGTTGTTCATATGAGTACACACATAAAAACCACATACACACCCATGCCCTTCCAACTGTTCAGCAGCACACAGCTTAGGAAAGACTCACAGAGGAATCTTCACCAATAGAGATTATAGAAATATTACATTCCTGCTTGCCTTTATTCTGGATTATAAACCTTAAAAGTTCAGCTTTCCTGCCTACCGAGCTCTTTACCTCCTCAAGCTGATAAAAGAAACTGCAGTAACCAAGCAGATACAAAAGGGCAGAATAGGATCTTAGTAATTTTTTAGTCTTTGAAACAAAAATGCACTCGTGAGAAACTCATGGGCTCAAAATTCCCTATGTGCCCAGATCCATTTTTGTCATGTAAATGGCCACATATAGACACAGTGTTGACAACAATCACATGGGGATCTATGCAGTAGCAAAGTCATCCCTTACAAATAAGTGCGGGACCCCACCCAAAATTTTTGAATGGTGTTGTAGATCAAAGATTATGATTAAATAAAGTAAAAGTGTACCACGGAATGGTCCACTGGTAGCAGCAGCTTTTCACATTGTGGCCATAGAAAATTGTTGACATTGTGTTCACATTTCTTATAGCATATCTAAAAATCTGTTTGTAGCTGTTCCATTCATTTTACAGTTGGGAAAATGATTACTGGTGTAATATTATTAATGTATAGATACTTGTATATTATCTGGTCCTGAGATACCAAAAACATCTCTTCTAAAGCTTCTAAATATCTCTTCTTTAGTTTCTAAAAGGAAGTGATATCAGAAAGGCATCTGCAGCAAGTCTTTCAGACATGCTGGAAATAAACAATTTGCCACAGAGAGCATGGAAAATTCCACCACCTTCCTCTGAATACTGGTAATATTGCTTAAAAGGAAGCACTGAGTCACTGAAATTTATTTCATATCCAGGAATGAGTCTGGTAAACAGGTAGGTCATCTGTTTATGTAGCAAGACACTTTGGGGAGAAAAAACCTTTAAGAACTTGTGTGGTGAGGGCAAGGAGGTCAGTGAGCTCCCAGCATGCAACCTGCTTTTTCCAAAATTCATTTTGAAAGAGATAAATAGAGTACTCCACTTCTGTGGCTTCACAAAAGAAACCTCTAACAAAAAAAAAAAGAGCCAAAGTTCAGGCTAATTTTTTTGCTGAAAGGACGGTATTCAAGCTCTGCAATGGCCCTTAGACTACTAAGAGTAAATGGAATAAAAATGATGCAGCCCAAACTGAAAATGAAAGAGGATGAGACATGAATATTTCTATCCTATGTATAGCCTCTTTTGGTAGTAAAGCAAATTAAAAGACATTCAATCCCAAGAATGCTAACAGATTTATTCAGGGTACATGTAAATTTCTGAAAACCAATTATAAATCAAAGGATAAATACAATCATAAAGAATTGATCCTGACAAACAGATGAATAAAACGAAGCACATATATCCTAACTGCATAATCAACCATATATATGTGTGTGTGTGCACAGAATCCAATGGGTACAATTAAGACTTATAGAGCAGCATGCTTCACTCACACAAAAAAAAAGTCATATTTTAGCTTTGCTGCACAGTTACCTTCAGGTAAGTGAAACAGCTACAAGACATTCTGACTAGCATTTATATTGCTGTACAACATCTCATGCTGCTCCATCTCATGTGGACCCTCTGTTCCACATGGTAATTTGCAGGAAGGGGAATGTTTTGTACCTATTGAGAAAAGAACTGGTGAGATGGGTACACAACATGAATAGTTGCTTTGCATAAATGTGTGAGCCCATAAAGGTTTTTTTTGTAGATTTTGCTGCAATTTAGAAGGGGACACCCTAACCCCATCTTGTCTCCTTACGCTCATTTTTTCTACACATCAGATCTGTCACATTTACCAATGACATGGGAGAATGCCTTGGGGACAGCTTTAAGGGCTTTGACAAGTCTGGACAGGCCTCCATTTCCACACAGAAATGGTAAGATTTGAGGCATAGGCAGAGGAGTAAAGAGAAATTTAGTACAGGGAAAGGTATAATCAAATCTTTCCTCACATCATGAGGTACATCTCCCAGAAAACATTACCACAGATACGTCAAGGTTTCTTCACACTGCTCCAGAAGAGAGTCCTGATTAATGTTGAAACAATCCAGGAAAAAAAAAAATGGGGCCACTTTAGCAAGGTAAGACCCAAATATTTTATTTTCATTTGTTGGCAATGGCAGCAGGCTAACTAACTCTTTGAAGAAGAAAAACAAGAAAACCCTTTCATCTTTGAAAAAATATCCATTTTTCTTCTCCTAATTACATAACAGCAGGAAATTCTAGAGAATTGCATCCTGCCTTCCTTCCTTTTTTGGGTCTTAAATTCAAGCTCTCCTTTGAATTAATTCTTCTGACACAGAGGTACAGAACAAAGCAAAACCAGAACAACAAAAAAAAAAAAAAAAAAAAAAAAGAAAAA
>VYZP01077834.1:0-13248 GCA_013400635.1 Hypocryptadius cinnamomeus | reverse complement strand
TTAAGACTTGTCTCATGCTTTGTAACCAGCCACACAAGACACAATTCTTTGCTCTGTGGGTGTAAGAAAGCAAACCCAAAGTGTAATGAGAAATGGAAGATGCCTGCAGTGCCTGTGGACACCAGTACCTCCTGCTGTAACGGCAAGTTGCATTTTATTCAGACTTTCTTGGAGAAGGTGCTAAAGACATTGCTACCTTCTCTGTTCCTGTGGCCTAAAAGCAGGTTCCTGTGATTCTTGGTTGTTCATGCCAGAGGCATTGAATTTTTCATTATGCTGCTTCAAATTGTGGGGTAAATCCTGAGGTCATTCATTCAGTATGGTTATGAAGTTGAATGCACTGGCTGCATGACATTGTAAGAGCCTGGCCTTGATGGGCCAACTGGCATTTAATAGCACCTACATCTTGAAATTCAAAACATTGTCTGTTTCGAATATTCAGCTAGTTTTCAGTTACATGAAACAGTGTTTTTCCCTTCCCTGCCTATAATATATCTAATAGAGAACTGATCTCATTAACTTGCAACCTTTTTTCTAGACACTTGTAGGGGAGATAGTACTGAAGCTCCTGTGGTTATTTTCCTTTCAAGATGCTGCTGCTGCGTTTTGAAGAAAAGACTTCTTTGGGAGTGGTTTGGGTTACTTTTTTTGGTATTTCTTTGTAGATAAGTCAAAAAGAAAATGCAAAATGAAGGAAGACTCTTCAAGTATCTCAGTAAAGAGGGAGAATGTTCAGTTTGTATCCTCCCAGGACAGTCCTATGGAAGAACAGGAAAATGTTCTTCAAAGACAACAGAAAAATGGGACAGAAAATGAAAACGAGAGAGTGACCCTTGTGGCTAATTCCCCTGCTGAAGAAAAGAGTGTCATGCTTCCTGAATGTTCAGACCTAAGAGAGGAGAGTGAAATGCCAGATTGCCAGATAGCCAGAACTGTTGAAGATGCAGGTTCAAGTGGTAAGTGGGTTAAACTGGTAATTTAGCTCCTTTTTGTTCTTCAGGAAGGTTACACTATTTATTAGGTTTTAGCATTCTTGAATGTCATTCTGTTACTTCTTTTGTGTCTCTCTCAAATCAACACACTGTGTTCCTTGCATAATGATGTTGCTCCTGTAGTTACGTTGGCTACAGCCGTGATTTTTAACAGTGTCTGTTTTTTTTTTTTTTTGATTCTACTGTTTGTTTTTCAAATGGTACCAAATTGTACAAGTATCTTCCCAGTAATAAGCAGCCTAAGTGTAAACTGTGCTGCTGTACTTAAAACAGTGTGGACCCAGAGACCCCTGTGGAATAGAAGAATTATATCCTAATGTTTGAAATGTAAGATGTGTAGATGTGTTTCTTAACCTAAAATACTACTTTTTTAGACCATATTTGGTTTTTTTAACTTCAGGTTTACTGTGCAGTGCTGTAGTGGCAGCATGAATATTTTTTCTTAGTTTTACCCTGCCTTTTCTCTCTAGTGCTTTTTTTCATGTCCAAGTTCCTAGTTTTTATGGAGCAGCACTAGAAGGATAGAAGTCAAGCATTTCTCTGTAAAAAAAAAAGGATAAGAATTCTGTCTCTGTTATTGCAGAGGGCTAGTCTTTTCCAGGTACAGGATACTTCACTGATACTGTATTCTAGATAAAGAGAAATCTTGATTTCAAAAATATGTGTAATTTCAGATTCACAAGTACATCATACAGCTTGTGTGGGACATTCTCAGGTGGATGAGCAACTGCGAGTATGTGATGGGGAAGCAAAGAAAATTCACACACGGGGAGTGTCTGTGGATTACTCTGAACTCAGAGTAAGTCTAATTTCAATTTTGTTAATACTGAAGTAGGAAGTTTTCTTGCTACCTGTATGGTTGTCAATTAAGTCACTTGTTAACCAATGCCAATCCAAACAATTCACGAGAGGGATATATAGCTTGTGAAATAATTCAGCCTATAATGACTGTTGTTTCCACAGCTGGTGTAGATGGCTGCTCTTGCTTTTGGTGAATTGAATTTTAGGAGACTGTTCTTTTCCTAATTTTCAATGTAAAAGGACTTCTTAACTTTTAAGATAGCTCACTGTGAACCTGCTACTGCTATTGGTTGGCAGTTTTTATGATGGACTGGGGAGATGGGTACTTTAGTTTGCTGTTTGCATGCTTTCATTAATTAGGACATGGAAAAGGACCTTGGTTTTTAGCAGTGATGGCTTTAAACCTGAAATTAGAAGGTTGACCAAAAGATCATCCTCGATAAAATACTAATATCTGCTTTTTCTCAAATGCTTTCAAAATTCAGTGCTAGAATTTTGCATCCATACAGTTACATGGTTTTTGTAGTCCCCTCTAGAACAGAAGTTGTTATCCTAAGGTATAGAGTCAGGGAAAGGATAAACATGGGCCTAGCTGCAGAGGGAAGAAGAGATTCCTTTGCATGAACTGGAGAGGGTAGAAGAATGACCTGCCCTTCAGGGGATGTAGCCATGAGAAAAATGCAGGAAATTACTAGGTTGAATTTCTGGAGGTCGGTCAAAGCAGAGGAAGCTGCTATTTACCTGCTGTGATGAGAGAGGGAGTATTACTTGGTTGTTTTCCTTGTGTGGGGAGAAAATCCCCTTTAGTAAAAGGGGTCACCAGCATAATTTCTATCACATTTTTAAATGTTGATCTGAACTGTTAAATTAACTTTCCAAGATGGCTTCCTAAGGAAGTAACTTTCGGGGGGTTGTGTTGTTCATGCCTGTTTGTATATTTAAAGAAGCTACATATTTTTTTCTAGAATCAGGATACTAATGGCATGTAATCTGAAGTTATTGCCTGCTGACTGGAGAAGTGGTAGGGTACAGAGGTTTCTGCTCATAGGTGTTTCAGCTGTGAGAAGAGGGCTACAGTCATGACACACATCTTTTAGAAGACTTCTTTCCTTGACATGGGTGTCACTGGAACTCACTGCTTGTAGAAGAGAGCCCCTCCAGAATGGAGCTGCTTGGTTTTGTATGGGGTTTTTGGTTGGTTGGTTTTGTTTATTTTCTTGGGGGATTCTTTTGGAAGTGTGTTCACTTATTTGCTTGATATTAGGTGTAGAACTCAAATCTTCCAGTAGCTGATCTAAGGGAGGCTGAGTCTGATGGCAAACAGCTGTGAGGTAGTAATATTTTTATTTGATGTGGCTGCTCTCTTCAGTTGCATCTGTATAGCCTCCCACAACACACAGCTACTGAACAGCCCCAGAAGTGCTGCTGCTAGCTTGTTAGTGTTGCTTTCCCCAGATTACCACAGTCACATCTTTGGTAACACAAGGAGCTGTGTGAGAGATTGTAATTTCCTATACACTGCTCTGCTAGTTCATCCACTCTTGAGCTGAAAGGTAGGAGCTGACTGATGTTAGTCACAGTACAGATTCAGCTAATGGGTAGAGGTGAGCACCTAAGGATGCTTCTGTTTCCATCTGGCACAGCTCTGTCTGGAAGATCTGTAGGCTTGTTTCTCAAAACACATTTTCTAGGGCCCTGTATTGCATTTCTAGTGAAATGCAGCCGTGATTTCCCTGAGGCAGCCACTCTGTGACAAAGTGGATCGTGTCATTCCCAGCTGTTCTCGAAGCAGTTATGATCACTGATGTCATATCGTGATGAGTAAGAAAATCCTGTCTGAAATGCAAGCTTTTTCTCTGACGTGTGGAATATTAATTTGCTTCCTCCAATTAAATCTTCTGAGATACTTAATCAGTTTTCTGAAGTGCCATTTCTGTTTAACAATATAAGAAAGTAGGATGTATCTTGTGCTATTCTGAATTGCAGTTTCCATTTTTTTGCTTCAGCAAGTGCTGGATTTGGTCATTGTGGCAACTGAGAATGTCAGTATATCTCGCATGGAAAGACTATATGCTCTTCTTAGCCAGTGCATTTACCGACATCGGGAAGACAATGACAAAACTGAGTTAGTGAAGGTAAATTTTTTGTCTTGTAGCCCTTTGTGTCACATGCTATTATATATACATGTGTGTGCGTGTTGTGTATGTGTATGGGTGCACTGTGAACATCATGCTTATTTGGCACTACTCTTTACAGTTCAGTTGCCTGTCTCTCAAGGCTTTCATTTCAGTCTGAAAGGCATTTATCCATATTGCAAAACCTTTGTTGTATGTAGCATAATTTTTGGCAGTTTCAGCAGGAAAAGGCTTGAAGGCAATGGGTCCACCCACTCAGGCCTCTCAAACCAGTTAACCTCAGTCTGTCAATACTCTCCTCCAGAAGCCTTTCAGGGCTGGGAGGCTGTGAAAGGAGGGTGCATTTCTCAGTGTGTCATTTCCTCTTTCCCCCCTTGCAGGCAGGCACATGTGGTGATGCTTGTATAGCAGTCATTCCATTCTTGAAAATAAATTAAGTATAAAGCATAACAAGAACTTGAGACTTTTTTCTAGTCTCACCAGACTTTATTTTTGACTAGCATGGCTCAAGCATCTTTAATTTGACAAATGGGGAGTTTTCTGCCTATGACAGTTTGCTAATGAGTCAAATTTTCTGATCTTTGCCTCTAAGAGAGGATTTCTGAGTTGCCAGAACTAGGCAGAAATCTTCCACAGGCACCCATGGTCCCAGTTGGGCATTCCCAGTATTCAGTTCATTAAGACAGGTTGGATATTCAACTTTCAGCTTCAAGGCCCTTGAATCCATTTGTCTTTCAGGTGCTTGTGCCTGAGAATAGAAAAAAATTGTTATGCCTCTCAGTCTGCCTTAAAAAAATGAGCAAGCCTCTTCTCTTTGGCCCTGGTAATCTCAATCTCTTCTTCCACAGCTAATAAAGAGTTAGAACAGACTCTGTTCTGATTGTGCAGGCCAGTCCTGAAAAATGCACCCACCTTTCTCTCATCTAGCATAATGATGTGATTTGGTGTGAATAGGGGCCTGTTTATGTTATCTCAGTGCTTTTGAACTTTTGTGACTGGACCTAATTTTTTGGTTTGTTTTCTACTTCTACCTTAACCAAAAAACATCTCCTCTTTAACAAGTACTTCATCAGAGTGCAGAAATGAACAGTTCCAGCTTTTAGTTGTGGCTCTTTGGGAATAGCTTCTTCTCTCATTGTTGAAACCATCATTGATAAAGATCCATAGTCCCATAATACAGATTCCTCCAGTCTCTCTAGCCTACTCTGTATTTTGGGTGCCTAAGGATTTGTTTGAAGCTAACAGGTCTAAAAGGATGTTAGCACATGTATTGGCTAAACATGTATTGGCTAAACATTACTAACAATTGTAAGTATCAACAGCCTCTTGATTCTTTTGATGAAGAAGCAAATGGTTCTCTTGCTTGCATTCACACTGTGACTCCTAATTTGTCTTTTCTTCTTGTTAGGCAATGAAGAAAGAAATTGCAACATTAAGTTATCTGTGATACTTGACTTCAGTGTATTCTAATGTTGGTGTACTTCTCCCAAATGGAAAAATTATGTTTAATGTCTCAGTAATTGCAGCAACTAAGAACAGAAGAATAGAAGAAAGAAACTTCTTTTACCATATGAAGGAAACCAGACATAACCTCCACTCTGACTATGGATCATCTCCTTGCACACTGGGTGAAAGAGCTCGTTTCAAGACAACAATATTTTCTTTCCATGGAAACATCATGAAATTCTAGAGGGTCCTGATTCTGACTGCTGATATTGTCACAAAGCTTCCAAATATTTTTGTCTCTGTTAGATGTGGGAACTGATTTTATTTTTCCTTTAACTTCTTCCTCTAATCTCTAGCGAAGAGGAGTGAACTGGGAGGTTCTGGGTTCTGCACCTTGGACGCAGCAACCTTGGTTGTGTGTACAGACTGGAGAATGAGATGCTGGAAAGGAGTACCACAAAAAAGGACCTGGGTCCTGGTTGATGGTTGAATCTGAGCCAGCAGTGTCCTGGCAGCCAGGAGGGCCAACCCTGTCCTGGGGGGCATCAAGCACATGCCCAGGCAAGGGAGGGGATTGTCCCGCTCTGCTCTGCACTGGAGCAGCCTCACCCTGAGTCATCTGTACAGTGTTGGGCTCCTCAATATAAAAAAGACATTAAATTATGAAAGAGTGTCCAAAGAAGGGCAAGCATATAGTGAAGGGCCTTGAAGGAAAGCCATATGAGGTGCAGCTGAGGTCACTTGGTCTGTTCAGCCTGGAGGAGCCTGAGGGGAGACCTCACTTCAGTCTACAATGCCATCATGAGGGGAAGAGGAGGAGCAGGCACTGATCTCTCCTCTATGGTGACCAGTGACAGGACCCAAGGGAATGGTCTGAGGCTGTGTCAGGGGAGGTTTAGGTTGGATATTAGAAAAAAGTTATCCACCCAAAGGGTGATTGGGCACTGGAATGGGCTCCCCATGGAAGTGGTCACAGCACTAAGCCTGACAAAGTTCAAGAAGAGTTTGGACAAAGCTCTCACACATGTGGTGGAGTTCTTGGGGCTGTCTTGTGCAAAGCCAGGAGTCGGACTTGAAAATCCTTGTGAGTCCCTCCAAGTCAGAATATTCAGTGATTCTGTGAGAGGCCAGTACTGAGATCAGCCTCCCAGCTGTGGCACAGGCTGGCAGAGGATGCCACTCCTGCTTGTGACTCTGGCTACCCTGCCGCCTCACATGGGTGAGGGGAGCACTCACTTGCCCCATCCTTGTCCCCCAGCAGCCCTTACCAACAGCAGTGGTGCAGGCTTGGGCAGGATGGGACCACACTGCTGCCTTGCAGGTGGCCAGCACAGGAATTTTGGATGTAGATGATCTTTAAGGCCCTTTCCAACCCAAATCATTCCACAGAATGTGTGGCCAACTGCTTATATGTAGGTGTGTGAATATATAGGTATGGTATATGCATGTGCTCTCTCTGCATGTGCCTACTGAGAATAAAGCTTCTGCATGCTTATCAAGTGCGTATTAACTATTAACATAGCATAAACTCATTTTTTTACAATTCTCTTCTGGCCTTTAGAAGGAAATAGATAAGGACAAATGAAGGATATGAGTATAACACATGGGTAGTCTGAACTTGACTTTAAATAGGCCTGACAGAATTCCGTGCTGGAATGCAGAGCTTCTTCAGCAGACATAAGGACTATAAAGTTTTTAGTCTGCGACAGTGTTAAATAAAGTAAATTTTTTACTTCGATTAAGTAAATTTTTTATATATATCTTGGAAAACATGCTGAGATCCAATGCAATTTCTTACTACTGTTTACATCACTTATCACTATTTTGCACTGTTGCTGCAAATGTGTTTTGGAATACATTTTAGCATCTTGGGAGTTTCAGTCCTCCCCAATCATTCTCTATTGTTTGGTTTTTTTCTCCCACAAACACTAGAAATTGCAGTGGTTTCATTTCCTTGTTCTGAAGGCTTCCTTTGCTTTTACATATCTGCATGAATTTGTCTTCTATTATTTTCATCTTGCCTCAAGTAGAATTAAGAACCCTATTAAAAAGTACTTGTCAGAGAAGCTAGGAAGGTGGAAGAAAGAAGTCATCCATTGAAAACTCCAAGGTCCCTTATCAAAGTTTTTGCACTGTTAGTCCAGTTTAGCCCTTTAGCTGTCTTTTCTGCCTAAAAGGCACACTTTCAAAGCTGCTGAGCTCTTTCAGGTGTGTTGAATTGCAGTCTTTTGTTGCATCACAGAGCTACTTCTTGGCTCAAAAACTGTAATTCCTCCTAAGTGTGACAGCACAAGTTCTTTTTTTTTCTTTTTAATCTTACTAGCAGTGCTGAACCATCACACAATTTGAACCAGTAGACTTTAGAATGAGATATATTAAAATTCTCACAACCATGAAACATACATTTAGTTATAATAGAGGTTATATAGTATTATATGCAGTTATTTTGGAGCAAATGGGAAGGAAATTGTTGAATACTCTTGATATATGTGTATATTTTAGCATCAGCTAAAATGCTGCTCTGCTGTAATTACCTTTTCATATTAGTCAATTGCAATAGTTATGAGATATAGAATGATGGAAAAAATCGAAGTAACAGAACTCAAAAGTTCTTTTAAAATAACATTACTGAAATTATTCATCATGTATAGAAATACAGGACAGACCAGAGTTCTGGTAGAATACTGAGCAAAATAACAGATTTTGGAAAATCACATCCGCCTAGAAACTACTGGCAGTAAATTTCCATTTGGTGAAGGATTTTAGTTACAAATATGCCAAGATTATGCAAGGATAATACCATGTAGACATTTTACAGATTTATGGGTGTTGTTCCTGAGCCAATAATACAGAATCAATTAGATGTAGTAAACTTCTGAGAAGGCAAAAAGACATGGGTGAGGCTGGTCTGCAATAGAAAATAGTTGTAGTTCTGAAACCATGTTCTGTCTTTCCTTGATCCTCTGGGCATGCATCTGTTGTGGTTTCAAACAGTTTGGACTTTGCAAAAGTGGCAAGGCTGAATCAATGACTCTCTTGTCACATTCACAGGCCATATGAGTGCTGGGGAATTCCCATGGTGAGGTCTAAACACAACATTCCTGTATTTCAGCAGCCTCTCTGGGAGATCTGGAGGTCTCTGCCAAAGCACGTGGCCCTTTTGTGGATATTTTTTCTTCCAAGGGGACAGATTTCCTTATGGAACTCTGATAAGTGGGAAGGGAAGAATTTTCTGATTAATTGACTAGAGAAAGTAAGAGAGAAAATTAGTTTAATTTCCTGGGACCTGATTAGGAGCAGGGTATTATCTGACATATGTGTTCCCATTTTGCTTTTTCTATCTTTGATTTCTTGATTGAGTATTAAAGATTTCAACTGCCTACTTGTAAATAAGTGCATTTTATGGAATAAAATGAAAGAGCATTTTAAAATAAATGAAAGGCTAAATTTCTCCTGTTGAGAGTACTATTGGCACTTGTAACATATTTGGATGACTTCTGAAACTCAAACTATAGACCTTTGTGTATGCTTAAATACCAGACACTTTAATGGCTCATTAAGCTAATATATATATGAAAGAATAAAGGCTGCATTATTCTCAGTTAATGGAATGCAGTTTTAGAGACAAATTATTACAGTATTCAGTATTATGAACTCAGCAGGGTCTCCTCCCCTTTGCTGAGATTAATTCATACATGGAAAAGGAACTGATAGGTGTTTTATTCCGTCCCAGCTGAAGAACTACATATGAGACTTGAGTTAAAGACAATATAGTTGCTGCATTATCACCAGCCACGTTCTTTGGCACATTCACATCACTGAATGTCAAACAATGTGTTGCTATAGTGTCTGGGACTCCCCCTAGAAAGAGGAAAGGTAAGTTGGAATGCTGTGTAGCACTGACTGTGGTCCACCTTGCTTGCTACCAGAAGCAAATACTTCTCACATTTTGTCTTTACTCCATGTCTCTTCTTTTAACCAGGGACATGCTCATACAGCCCTTACACAAAACTCCTGATGAAGCTATATGGAATTCTCCTTGGCTAAGATCATAGAATCATAGAATGCTTGGATTGGAAGGGACCTTAAAAAACATCTAGTTGCAACCCCCTGTCATGTGTAGCAGCATCATCAACGAGGCCAGGTTGCTCAAGGCCTCATTCACCTTGGTCTTGAACAATTCCAGAGATGAGGAGTCCACAGCTTCTCTGGGCAACCTGTTCCAGTACCTCACAACACTCAGAGTAAAGAATTTCTTCCTGATGTCTAATCTAAATCTGCCCTATTTCAGTTTACCACCATTCCCTGTTGTCCTATCACTATATGCCCTTGGGAAAAGTCCCTCTCCAGGTCTCTGGTAGACACCTTTAGGTACTTGTGTCTTCTATAAGGTCCTTTGAACCTTCTCCAAGCTGAAGAACGCCCACTATCCCAGCCTGTCTTCATAGGAGAGGAGCTCCAGCCCTCTAATCAATCAATGCATCTAAGTAAATTGAACAAATCTGTAGTGTTTACATGCTTTAATGAATTTAAATTATGTTTACAGATTATCTTTTATGTAGATGAAGATTTTCTCTTCATCTACATAAAAGATAATGTAGAGTCCCAAAGTTACTGGCCAAATACTGGCATCTCTGATATACTGAGTAATGACTGACATTTGGCACCATTTTCTGGGGAGTTATACCTGGGATACACAATTGCAGCTTAGGAAACTATATTTCTATGAAATGATCATTAGGGACCTCTCAGAAACTTTGCTTGTTTAGAAGTAATAATTTATTTATGTGTTTGTTCATTTTGGTAAATATGCCAGACAGTAGGAACTAACAGCTTTGCAACTGTTCCCGCTGTGAAAATAAGGTCTTGGAAATATGATTCTCTGGCTCTACTGATTAGCTGAGCACTGAATGTGTTTAGCAACCTGAAGGAAAGAGAGTGAACTTGGAACAATGTTAAATAGTGTGAAAATATTAAAGAGAGACACACTTTATTGTATATCTGTAGAAGTGTCAAAGATGATCAGTTGTGGTGAATACCAGAAAATCTGAGATTCATTTGAATGGGTGGAACTAAATCTGGTGCTGTTTCCAACCCACGCTTCCAAATGAAGAGGAAATAATTTACTGTTGTTTAAAAACAGGAGGTTGGTAGATTTCATTAGATTTCTAACTCTGTGTAAATAGCTATTGTGACAGACAATACCTCTGAACACATGCACAACAGCAAAGGAGTTTGCCTTGATCACTCATCACAATGAATGTCAATTTAATTTGCAATCAGTACACTCCTGGAATTACAATTTTATTCATTCTGAGCTCTGGATACATTACTGACAGTCCCTGAGTTTTAATTCTGCAGAAGTCATGACTAGAAATTCCAAGGAAATAAAACATGCTGATTATACAAAAATCAATTTCATTGTTAACTGGGGAGAAACACCAAAGTGAAACTGTACTCACAGAAAGCAGAGGTAGTGGAATATTTATCCAATGGTGCCTGTTTAAATCTGTTTCTTCTTTATTCATTTTTGTGGGTGAGAATGAGATCTCAGATATGAAACACAGTAGCTACTCTTTTCTGGTTTTTTTTTAACACTATAAAAATGATTTTCTTTCTGTATATACTAAGGTCTTTATTTTTTTTTGATTACTGGGAATCTTATTTTGTCCTCCCCAAGAAATGTGAGTAGCTTTTGACTTAGTTTTGAAATATTTAATAGCAAAGTTGGAGCTTTTCTCCCATCTTGCAAGGTAAACATGTGAAACCTGCTTGAAGTCATCATCCTGCTTAAGCAGGATTTGCTTATGTGCTTCTGATGAGAAGGGTGGTCAGGCAAGCAGGAGTGGCAGATAATTAAACCAGTAGTTGTATTGTTGCTGCTAAAAGAAACTTCTTCTTTTGGAGTTGTAACTGTTCATATTAGAATGAAATTTTGGAGATGCTTAGTGTTCATACTAGAATGAAATTATTCCAGTCTATGTGTGTTTTAATTTACTGCCAGGTATGTAAGCCTTGTAACAATCCCAGTGATGTGCAGGTTAACACTTCCATTCTTCTGTGTGAACGGAAAATGATGTCCTGGACATGTGACTTATTTTGTTTTGAGTGTGAATTAGAGTTGTCAGAACTATGAGATCTTCCTGCTGTGCCTTGGTGAACTGAGAAATCTCTCTTGATTGTGGCTATATCGTAGCACAAATGTAAAGTACTGTAGGGTTTTGGTTTGCAAGACTATGGTGCTAAGACAGTGCCACATTCCATATGTGCTCTGTGTGTGGGGGGGTGTTTTATGTGTATGTGTGTGTATATATTTATATATTTATATGCAAGTGCTCAAGTGATCAGCAGACTTGCCACTGGAAGATGACTCACAGGTATAAGATGCTTCTATTACCATCCTGTTAAAGAATTGAAGAACTGAAAACCCAGTTCCTTTCTAAGAATGGTACAATTATGCCAGCCTCTGTATATATTAAAATAAAATTATTGAATCAAAACCAGTAAGAGATTAAGTGGGGAAAAGTGGTAAATACAGACAGTTTTTTGACTGGCTGAGGAAATGGATTCTACTTCTTTATGGATCTGTGGTTTTGATCATTGAATGCCTCAGTGTTGAAGTTAGGAACACTTCCTGCAGTTGGGGCATTCATAGTGGCTCTTTTAACTGTGGACTGTCCAGAGTCTAACTGGACTAAAGTTCACTTTAAGCTCTTTTCCATAAGGAATGCACTAAATTGCAAAAATACCTGAAGAAGCTTTTTTAGCTTTCATAGCATGCTATGAATAGGATATGAATAATGTACTGATACTTGACAGCCGACAGCTCACCTCTTGCCATCTAGTAGAAACAAACTGTTGTGGGAAGATATTTTGAAGAATAATGGCAAATTACCCTTTGAAAACTGCAACATAAGAGAACAAATAAAAAAAAAAAGATTTCTTTTGCAAAGGACAGCAATAGTAGTTTCAATACCAGTGAATGACAACAGAACTCAACCTGAATGTTTTGTAGTAGGAGTACCTAAATTGTAATTTAGCAGTGATTCACAATAAATTGTCACTGTGCTGATTTCCAGTGTGGGAAAGATGATAATCTGTAGAATGCATGAGAATGAATGGTGAGAAATAACAAATCAGACTTATTTACAATAAGGTAAAAATGTTATTGAATGGCACCATTCCTTCTGATGACATATGCATGATATGTCTTTACTTTCTGCAAATAAGACATATTTTATGGTTATCATAGTTCAACTTTATTAAATACTTTTTAAGATCAAAAATGCTTTTGTAGCAGCCTTGAGTAAACTCGTGTTCCCTCTGGGCTCCCTGATATTAGCTAACAAAACTGCAGATAATTTTTCCTCATCATCTGATTAATAGTGTCTATTTTTCACTCAATGAAAATTTGCATTCAGAGAGTCAGCAGAAACATGGTTTAAGCCTATACAGTAAATTAAGGTTTAATATGATAATCTGACTATTTAGGTTGCTTACTTTCCTAATATTTATATCTAGAAATGCTAGGGATTGTTTTTCCCTTGGAATAGATTATGGTGGGATATCTTTTGTGCTAACCTAGTGCTACCTCAGTATTTTGTCAATATCATCTCTACTGACCTGCTCTATTCCTGGTCTGCCAAGAATACTTCTTTCTTTAGGACCTAATCCCAACAACATATCACTCTTGCAGGTTTCCATAAAATAGTTTTCCTGCTTCCTAGCTGCATTTGTGTTCAGCCATAGGTCAAATTGCACCAATAAAATAGTGGAAATTTTCTATATTCTATTTTTTCACTAGCATCAAGTCAGTTCCTTTCTTAGGCTGCTTTGGGTCTGGGATGAGATGCTGGGGTTCTTGCCATTTTTTT
>VYZP01077829.1:0-18601 GCA_013400635.1 Hypocryptadius cinnamomeus | reverse complement strand
AGGAAGGAAGGAAGGAAGGAAGGAAGGAGCATGACCTCTAGCAAGAGGAAACAATGGTATGAAAGTAAAAATAGATACTGCATAGAAACCATTTCAGTCCTTGTTTTTAGCATTAAAAAGAAAAAAACCAAACCTCTATGCTGTTTACATACAATCTTTGACAGTGATTTGGAGGCCAAGTGCAGTTACTGGTTAGCTCCTCACTGGTCTTCGAAAATACACTACAAATGTCTTGGCTCACTTGTCTGTACTGATGCTGCTGTTTGGAATGTGCTCCTGGCTTTAGTGAGCTGCAGCAAAAATTGCTATGGGCAGCATCTGCTCTGTGATACTGGGCTCTGAGTGACCTGGGTCAGAGGAACAGGACCAGCTGGAGCTTCTGGGGTATAATGAAACCTTTTTGGTTTTCTCTTTGGTGTAGCTGGGGAATAGGGATTTTTTTACAGAGATTCATTATTGATGCTGTGCTCATGCATCAGAAGCCCTCGTGTGCTGTTTTTCCTACAGATGATTAGCCAGAAGCTGCTAAGCTTACCTTTGTCAGGTTGAATATGTATGACTTGTATAGAGAAGTTCATTTACTCTAACAGCCACTGAAAAGTGATACATTTTCCTCCAAAATGCCTGCATTCCAGGAATTCAATACTTCTTATCAGCTCAGTCATCATGTGACTTGGAAACATTTGACTTCGATCTTCTGGCTTTGGATCTGAAAGCCTTGCAGTGCAAAGCCACAATGACTGAAAGTGTGGTTTGGTCTCTGTGTAACTTCCAGACAGGGCTGTGGTGCAGAATAGGCAGAAGGCCGCTGCCTTCTCTAAGCAAACGCAGATTTGAGTGAATCTGAGCACCTGGGATCCAAGCACAGTTGTCTCCATCAGGAGGAAAAATTGGAAATAACAGCCTGAAAGGGTTTCGTGGGCTTGTAACATGCCAAGAGAGTATTACATGGGCACACGGATTTCTTTTGCTCAGGTAGCTGAGTAGCAGACAGATGTATCCTACTTCTCCGCTGTTTCTGATGCCTCTACACACAAATACCCCAATCCTCTATTTGTTGTTGGAGAGGAGTTGTGGTTTGACAGGTGCTGGACCTGCTACCTCTTGATTTTGAAGGCCTGATCAAAATCAGATACAGACAGCTCAGGCTCCTCAGATTTCAAGCTATGTTAATGTGTGCTGATATTTTTTTCCTCCATAACTGGGCTTTTAAAAAGAAAAAAAAGTGGCAACAGGTTGACAAACATTGGGCCTGTTCCTGTCTCGGGATCAGAGACTTGGTGACAGCTCATAGAAATCTTCAGCAAAACACAAATCTGCATTACAGAGTACTTGGGATGCCCTCCTGGGGCAAAAAGAGTGACAAACTTCTTCATTCCCAGTCAGGTGATCCCTTACTAAAACCACAGGGATATCCATACCTAGGCACACTGATCTTTCCTTTTTTTTCCTGTATAAAGGGGTACAGAAATTCCCCAGGCTGAGGAGCCTCCCACTACAGTTAGCTATGCTTCATCCATGTCTTTGCTGCATGAGCTTGACCAGTTTGCACAAGAGGTGTCCATGCAGAGGCAGGGCTGTGTGGAGCCAGGGAGCTCCTTGCAAGACCTTGTAGGGCAAAAAACCTGAGCTGGGAGCAATGGGAATGGCAGTGGTGACAGGAAGGAAAGTCATTTAAGTGTCTTGTGTGATGTTGGCACTGGGAGCTGAGAATGCTTGTCCCGTAGGTCACTGCAGTTGGTAGATGTCCATCAGATTTTTTTCCTAAGGGAATCAGGGTTCTCTCTGCTCCCCTCCTCCTCTGCTTTTTAGCGGGAAAAGTTGAAAGTCTGAAATCACAATTGAAAATACAAGAGGAATATTCATTAGTGTAACAGCCCTGAAATACATTGCCAAATTCTATGTATTACACCCTAGTTTGAAAAGTGCTGAGAGGTCAGGACTTGCAGATTGCATCACCCTTGGAAAAGAGGTCTCCACCCTGAGAATCTGCTGTGTTCTCAGTGTAATGTGAACCAGTGACTGAGTCATTGCAGCTTTGATTTTTATTTTCTTTTTTTTTCTTTTAGTAACTTGAATTTTTTAATTAGAGGTCTCTGTTCCCATGCCTGCCAAGGTCAAATTCTGTGATCCAGCCAGCAGATAAATAATTGGTGTGATGTAACTGCAAATAAAACAGCATTCAGTACTGAGAAATGTGAGCATCAAAAACCTCTAAGTAGGCAGTAAGCAATCTCTTAAAAATAGCTAATCTAAAAATAAAAGATTAGGGAGGGAGCACTCCAGAAGAGCAGTTAAGGAGCTTACATTGGAGACTAAGAACAGCTCTCTGTCTGTGAAGTGTCTTTGCCTTTAGGCAGTAAATAAGCCTTAGGCCAGAGGCAGGGTCTCTTCTGTCTCTGCTCACTTCAGGGCTTAAGGCAGTCTTAGTCTGATGCTTTCATCCAGGGAATTCAAAGCTGGCTTCAGCTGACTCAGGAACACAGCGCATGGAATCGTGCTCCAGCAGGGCAGAGGTCTTGTGGGGTTCTTCTGCCTCAGTGCAAGCCCAAGGCTTCTGTTTTCCTTCTCCTGAGCTGTGTGAGCACTGAGAATGGAGAAGCAGTCTGAGCTGCAGCAGTGCCAGCCCTGGAAGCTGCATGGCTCTTCCTGCTCCTAAGGGATGGACTCTCCATATTTGTGGGAGGTCGTGGATAAATTCAACTAGAAGGACACCAGCAACAACAGCCTAAAGCCAGCAACAAGGCTACAATCTCTTTTTAAACAAAAAACATTGTTGGTTTAACCTTCCAGTAGGAGTGGGGGCTTTTGGAGCTGTGAAGAGTGAAGTGGAAGGCCAGAATTTTGCTGTTTGCTTTCCTTCTGAGGTGCTCACATAGATTCATTGCATAACAGCATGTTCTCAGTGTTGGTGACACTGGATCAGAGCAGCTCATGTGGATACCCAAAATCCAGTTGAAGGCTGACCAGGCTGAGGGGAAGATCAGTTTATGCATTAGAACTTGAGTCTGCCAAGTTTAGTTTTGCCCCCTTCTTGATCTCCAGCCTGGGGGACAATTTCCATTGTGCTTCTACTCTGCTGACAGCTCAGAAAAGGAAAACCCAAACCCACTCTCTCACTGCTGATAGCCCCAAGCAGTAAAGAGAAACTTCTTTTTGTTCTGGTATTACTGCCAGGCCCTCCAGAGAAACCAGCAAGCCTTTGTGAGCATTTCACAGCCCAGGAAAAAGCCCTGTCTTGCCATGCCCTGCCCTGCCCTGCCCAGGGCAGGCAGCTGTGCTCTGCCCTGCCCAGGTGGATTTCTGGAGAATAGCTGGAAGCCAACATCTCTCTGAGCATATTCTTGCCACTTTCCATGAGCAGTGTGTCTCTGTAGAGCTGAGCTCAGCAGTCCCTCCCATGCAGGAGCAGTGACACAAGCCTGACTTTTGGTGGGCTTTAGTCCTTTAGCTGTGACTCACACAGAAGGCAGGGGTTAGAGGTAGACACGCCTTGAACAAACCTCACAGAGAGCCAGACTTTATCCAGAAATTATAGGAAAATGTGTAACTATTCCAAAAAACACCCCAAAGCCCCAACATACCCCACCACAATATATGGGGCAGGTAATAAGACTGAAATCAAGAAATGCTGAATGACATCAGAATGGAGCCTCCCTTTTAAGCTACAAAGATGCTCTCCTAGAACTGGTGGGTGAAATTAACACCAAAGCCATTGTCAAGTCTATGTCCTATGAGTGGAAACTCAATTAAAGTAAAATTACGTGCTCACAACTGCAAAAACTACTCAGAAGTTCCCTGAATCAATACTGCTGAGGGAGCAGGAATGCTGTGTGACAGCAAAGGGTGATTTCCCTGGGCACTCTACAATCTCTGTCCTTCAGTTTCACCATTCATCATCACCCCTCTGCAGAACACCAGCCCTTTAGGGGACAGACCTGACTCTTCACTTTGATCTGGCTTCTAGGAAAAACAGGGTCAATGTGGACATTCTTATCTCAGGTTACTTCTGAACTCTTGGATCCAATCTAACAGATTGTTAGGTAATGAGGTCAGAGCTCACCAGCTGGTGTGCTGCTGGTAACAAAAACCTGCTACTGGACAGGGGAGACACCCTAGCAGTGTAGAAAGTCAAGGAAATGAGCTCAGCTCCTAAACACAGGAGGTCTTCCAGGGGAAAGACGTGCATAATTACTGCAATTGACACTTCTTGTTGTACCTCCATGCTATACCAGGAGCTGGAAGATCCAGCTGGAAGCAGCCAGACAGTGACAGTTCTCCTGTGTCTGTTTACTTCAAGTGAAACTGGAAGGATCTTTTGGAAATTCCCTGAAGGCTCAACAGCATGAGAACATGACATATCCCTGGTGGGTATTTATGTGTGTATAGAGGGATGAAGGTCCAGCTGTAACAATTTCCATCCAGATCCCAGTAATACAAGAACTGGAAACTCAGACACATGCTCCCTGCCAGAAATAAAGGAGTCCTGTTGCTGGCTGGTGTGTACAGTGACTAAGAAGCTGAAGAGAATGTTGATCACTCGCTTCAAGAGTGTAAGGGGATAAACAGCCAAGGATAACCCAAGGGTTAAAGGGTGATTCTGCCCCAAAGGGAGACTGAAACACAAGTTTAAGAAATCCAAATGTCTCTGCTTTACATGCATTGCCATGGGCAGCAGCAGCGTCACAGCCGATTGGGATGACCAGAACTCCTGGACAGCAGGAATGCAAGGGTGTGGGGACTTAAACAGGAATGCAGTGCAAGAGGAGAAGTTTGGCAGAAGGAAACAGGATGCTAGTTAAGGGAGACCCAAGGTGTGCTTTTAAGCCTCATGGGAGATAAGTTACAGTGTGCTTCACACCTACTCCTGAGTCACATAATGCTTTTGTTTTATTTTAGTCAATTCTGATGCAGAAGAGAGGAAATGAGGCCCCACAGAGCCTTACATCAGCATCCACAGAGCTAAAATCTTGTACAGAACAAGAATAATAATGTTAGGTCCTAAAAAGCTGTCATTCAAAGGGGGTTCAAGCAGCAGCAGATGCCAAGGAGGTAGCCCAAAAAAGAGGGGAGGTATTATCACTCAGAGCACTGGAAGGCATGCTTCTGCACCCATTCTAGCAGGGGATCTCAAAGGAGAGAGGTGGGGTTTGGCACAGAACTGTACGAAAAAAAAATTCCTGCTCCTGCTTGTACTGAAAGATCCCCAACATTCACATTGTTAAACCTTTGCCATAGTAAACCACTTTTTGAAGAGAAAACCATTTTCTCCTGGAATCACAAAATTCCAAGACATAGTATTTATACATAAACTGGCTACCATGATTTCATGTTTAGTTTAGAAGTGACACCTTAAAAAGTCAGATACCAGAAAAAGCAGGTCACAGCCACAACAAGGGATTCATAAAAAAAGAAAAATAAATAAAAATCGATTTACCAGCATGTGGTACAGCAGAAAATAACATTTGGTCTTCGAAAACTTCCTGTACCCCAGGATGTTGACTGCAGCATGCAAAAGGCTTAAACCTCTTGTTACTGAAGGAGGAAACAAAAATCATTATTTGTCTTATGGCCAGGGAAGAGAAGGCCAAGAATGTTTTAGATTTCCTGGCTGACCCACTTTTTGTAATGCAGATGACTGCTCACTGCTCATGAACTTCACTTGTCTTGAAGAGAAGTTACCAGAATAGAGTTTATGAGGTTGGAGCAACTTGGGAGATGCCTGCTTGACTGTGGGTGAGAAAGACAGGTAGATTAGTTTATAAATTAGAAAGACAGGCAAAATAGCTTACATGTTAACCCTAGAGTTAAGCAGGAACCTGAGTCAACAAACAGTTCTCTGTGATAGCTTAGTGGAAACTCTGAAAGGCATTAGCCCCGCAGTTACCACTGCCTGGAGATAGTAATGACCAGGAGGGGTATTTCAGTTTAAGTGGAACTGACCCTTCAGAGAGAGGTCTGCTGCTTTGAGTGATTGCCTTTTATGTGGCAGAACATGAAACACACCATGTCTTTTCTATGTGGGCCTGAAAACTTTGGCAAATTTGGAGGGACTGTAATACTCTTCATCTGATCAACTAACACAGATGGAGAAATCAATGAGTTTTAGGGTAATCAACCTTTTTTTTTTTTTTTGGAGGTAAGCAAGTATATTCCCACAAGTATGCTAGCCCTGGTCTGGCCTTGGTAGGAATCAGGATAATAGAGCTTTTAATGTGTTTTGCCTCTGCAGCTGAGCTGCACTCTCAATGCTGTACTGTGGTGTGCTCACAAAGGACAAGGCTCTAGGAGAAGGAATGATGATCACACAAAAAGCGACTTGAGAATGCCAGGTGTCTTACATTTTATGGGATAGTGGACTGGTGAAAAAGAGCTTTTCTTACAGCCTTCCTCTGCTTTTTGCTGCTTGCAGTGTTGTCAGCAAGCCTCACTGGTTTGGAAGGAGTGGAGATGAGTTGCCAGTTGCTGTTTCTCATCTTGTGGGTTTGAAGAGCTGTTTCTCACTGACACTGGCCTGAAGCCTATAAACACTCATTCCTGGGGTAACCACAACAGGATTTTCCAGAGCAAAGGCCATTAAAACACTGCCTGCAGTGCTTGGGGAAAGCTTCAGAATGGAAACTGGGATGGAGTCTGATATTCCATCTGTTTTAGTAACAGTGTCTTGAGATGAGAAGTAAAAGGCACGCAATTAATAAACTTAAATATAGTGGTATTTTTTTCTTGCTTTTTGTTCTGAGAACAAAGGACTAGTTCATGTGAACCCAAAACAATGAAGTATAGACTACAAACTTTGGTTAAATCATTTCTCTTAATCAACAGAACAATCTTTGCAAATTCAGCTGTGTAAGGATCAGTCTTGTTCACGTCTCCTTACCATCCCTTCAGCCCACTTCCTGGATTAGCGTCTATTAATTCAGCTCTTACTCTGCTTTGAGTTACTAAATTAACTTCGAGCTATTGTGTAAGAAAGAAGGAAGTAGGCAGGCTTCCCTGTGGTGTGAGAGTGGGAAAGAACTGAAAAGACATGAACATGCAAGCTCTGCTGTTTGTGAAGACAGACTCTTTTTCTTCATGTTATGTATTAAGTATTTAAGATGGTAAGTTGGCAGGTGCACATTATCTTCAATTATATGGATCTGTACAGCTTGTACCATCTGGCCCTGAGACTGTCAGCACTGAAAAATCTCATTGTGACAGAACTGCAATAGTCAGAAAATGCATTTCCTTTTCCCCAGTTGACTCTCAGTAGTCTGATCTGTGGTAAATGTCAAGTGTGGGGTTTAATTCTGAGTTTCCTGGCTCTCACATACCTTCTGTTTTAACAAGCTTCAGACATGACTGCTGGTAGAGTTTTATCGTGTGCTAACAACAAGAGGCTGATAAAGGGGAGCGTAGTACACACTTAGAGACTTGCCCTAAATACTACAGGCAAACTTAATCTTTTTGCTGATAATGCAGTCCATAAGGAATAAAGATTACAATGTGTAGACTACAATGGTGGCAGTGCCAGCACTGCAGGAGCTCCTCATTCTTGTGAGGAAGGAAATGAGGTTCAAAGATTTGGCTGCCCACCCAGTATGACAAATAGAAACTGGTAAGCTGTGTATGTTTGTTAATGAGTACTACAGCTTCCTTGGCAGTTCTGTTTGCTGGAGCTCCTTGCTTTTCCAGGAGCCAGTGGTGCTCCCCACTGCCAGAGCTTTCCTAGTGGCAGAGACCTGGCATGATCCAGTGGTGTGAAATCACAGAGATGGGTGTTTTCTGGATGCTGTAATATTGCATGTGCTCCCAGAGCTACATAAAGCAGATCTGCTGATGTTTTGAATTCCACAGCTCAGCTCCAGCTCCAAGGCCTGCAAGGAAATGAAGGGCTGGGGTGCTGCCTTCCAGGTCACAGAATGCCCCCAGGGAGGGAGGGGTAGTTCTTGGGGACAGATACGACTGGCAAGAGGTAGCCTAGCACTAGAGCAGGGCCCAGGGTTAGCTACAGCTCAGGGTGTAGCTAGGTTTGCATCTCCACTTGGAAAGTCACCCCAAATGCCCAGGCCTGGCTCAAGAGACAGTGTAAGGGTGAGGCAGTCACTGCTGTGCCTGAAACACAGATCCAAAAGCTCTCCCTGGGAAGACCTTTCCCAGCTCAAACCTGCAAGGAAAACAAAGCCCTCTTGGCAGTCATAGGACTTCAAATTGATTTCCCTCCTTTTAGTGACTTCCTCCTAAACACATCAGTTTGCCCTCAGTAACTCTGATGTCCAAAGGCTGTTGGAAAAAACTCCCAGCTCCTTGCCAGCCTCTCTCACAGCAGGCGTGCCAAAGAGCCCAGGCAGCTCTCCCCTGGCAGCACTTCTTCCCGGCAGCTTTTCTCCCGATGCCTGCCCGACGGTGACAGGGCGGATCCTTGACCTCCGCCCCGGGACGCCTGGCTACACTATGTTCTCTGTGCTGGAGGAGTATCCAGCACTTGTCCGCGACATTCCCTGCAGCCCTGCTAGAGAGACTCAGGATGTCTGTGTCGGTCCCCCGTAAATGTCCTTGTCATCATGCCTGTTGTGGCTGTGGCAGCACACACCGATGGCCAAGTGCCGAAGCGACGGGATGCCCCAAACTGAGCGTGGTTTGAATCCCGCTGCTCAGCGGGGCTTGCGAAGCTTCCGCTCCGCCGCCTGCTGAAACTCCTGGTGGGAGCACATGGACGTCCTCGGTGCACATCTCCTCCATGAGCTCCGTAGGGTCTCGGAGGAAGGCTGGCAGCTTATGTTCCGCGTGGGAATTTGTTGGTTTTTTCTCGGCCAGCGCTGTGATGTTTGTACCCTGCAGCCCCGCGCTCCTCGCTGCTCAGGGCCTGGCCAGGCCGCACCTTTGCAGGGCGGCGGCGTGCAGCGACCAAGCGCTGAGACAGCACCCGGTGTGCCAGGCACGGGATAGCGCCGCTGCCTAACCTCGCCAAAACCCCTCCCCTCCGAATCCAGAGAGATAATCCCGAACTAAACGCCTTGCGAGGAAACCTGGCTGGGAACATTTTGAAATCCGCCCGCCCCCTCCGTACCCGCAGCCCCGCGGGGGCGGGCCGGGGCCTGCGCAGCCGCTCTGGGCGGCTCAGGGCGGTGCCGCCGCCGCCGCTGCCCGGCTCCCTTTGATCGCTGGCCCTCCTTGTCCAGGGGTACTGTGCTCGGAGCTCTCCGATCAAGCCTGCCCCCAGCCGTGAGGCTTCTGCCCGCTTCTCCTCGCCTTTCGGCGGCTTCGGGGCGGGAGGGCCCTCGCTGGCCCGGCAGCAGCGTGGAGGGCCCGAGGCGCGGCTGTGCGAGTGCGGCCCGGCCCGGGGCAGCCGTGCCGCGCTTTAGACTCTCCCCGTGTTTCTACTCCCTCCTCCCCAGAGCTCTGGCTGCTCTTGGGCTGCTGCAGTGGCATTTTCCCTCGGAAGGTGGCGAGGGGGTGGCGCAGCAGGCATGGCCAGGCCGCGGCGTGCTCCGGCTTTGGCCTGCACCATTCTCCTGGCTCGCACCGTGCCCTGTGTCACTCTTGGTGCGCTTCACTGCCAAGGGAGTGGTTTTTGAAATAACGCGTGAATATTGCCTGAAGGAAAAGGGGAAAGAAACGAGGCCGGGAGGAAAAGAACCCCCTCACCTGCTGGGCAGGGCAGCTGGTAAGGCCAGTGCTTCACATCCTCCTGTGTCCGTCACGTTCTGCAGCAATGCTGCCAGCCAGGCAAGCCTGTGCAGGACAGGCCTTTGGGACATTCCTGGTAGCTGTGGAGTGCCACTGGGGGAGGTTGGCCCAGAAAAACATCCAGTTTCTGCCTGAAAGTATGCCTGTCCTGGTTGCTCACTGAAAATAATCGAGGTAATGGCAAAGGAAACAGGATTTGCATTTTGTGAGCCTGTGTTGGGTGGGCTTTTTGACCCTCTTAAAACATATTTCCTGGTAGAGGTTTGACAAAAAAAGTTGACTTCAGGACACCCCTAGATAAACCTGGATGGATTTTGAACAAACAGCCCATCCGGCAGCTTCTTGTAATGTAAATCTTGCCTTTACTTCTAGGATGTACCAGCCGCTTTCCTGGAGGTCTCCACTGCTGTCAGAATGTTCAAGGGCATAACTAGATGTGCTCTTTCTGATTCCTAGAAGAAACTTTTCCTCTGTACCAGACCCAACAAACAGTGGCATATGTGATGACTGGCTGTTGACATTGGCTAGCATATGCACTTTGAAAGGTCAGCCTGTCCCTCTGCCAGATCAGCTGGCCCAAAGCATCTGACTGACCTGCTTGTTTCATTCCAGCAGTCTGGGGCTGACAAACCATAAGGGAATCCTGAAGCAGCAACAGACTGTTTGCTCCTGGACTTTGTCCAAAGGGACTGTTTGCACATCAGTGCTCTCTCTTACCAGGTATGGCACAGAGGAAATAGGGAGTCTCTTTCATTTGTCTGAAGGCCCAGGGCTGAGCCTTTTCTCACAGACACCATGAGTTGTGGTCTCACCATCAGCTTTGGGGGTAGGATCACAGGGAGCTAATCCAGAGGAAAACAAATTTTTTTAAAAGCGGGTTTGTTTTATCTAAGCCTGATCAAAACATGGTTGCAAGTGTTGTTAGTCCTGTTGTGGCAAGACAAGGAAGGGGAGCAGCAGAGACATCCAGAGTCACTGCAGCTGCCATCAGTGACAGCCGTAAGCTGCTGTGGTATCACACCAGCAGCTCCTTTTGCTGTAATTTGCCATTTGCCCTTGGAGGGGTAGAATTCATTGGACTTGTGGTATGTGTTTTTGAGGTTTTTCCAGACCAGTGAAGGGTATAGGTAGTTTAGTTCTTTAAAATAGCATTCTTCTTTGAAGTAGCACATAACATAAACACAATATTTGAGGAAAGTTTTTCCTTCTCTGTATTCCTTATGTGCAGATATTTTGGTGCCTGAAAAGCAGTAGAGGAGAAGTTTCCTTCTGTTGGGGATGATGGCTGTGTACTTTGTTTTTAACCTTCCACTGCCTTTTTCCTGGAATTCCTATTTCTCTGAGTGCACAGACCTTTTCCCTCAAAGGCAAGGCAGCTGCTCTTCTCTGGTATCACAGCCATCATCTCCCCTCTCTTCATTAGTGAGTTGGCCAGCATTTTGCAAAGATCAGAGGTGTATCTTAGGTAAAAGTTTACTCAGCACAGAACCACCTAAGGAATTATGTTATTTTTTTAAAAATCTGCCTGGAGGTATTTATTTTTCAGTACTAATGCATTCTAGGGATTTCCTTGCCCACTGTGGCTGTCACATTCTTTACTGATAATACCCCCAAAACAATAATTTGTTGTCTTAATTTTATAAGAAATAAGATAAATGGCCTGGCCTGCAGGGCCACAGGCCATTGCCTGACCACCAGATCTGGATCCTCTGTATTGTCACTCTTACCCCACAAAATTTTACTGACTTCACTGCTCTCCTGCCCCAGACACTCGTGTGACTGTGCTTGGAGCTGCTGGACTGGAACACTTTAGATCCAGCCTCTCCAAAGGAGTTGCCCATTCACTGTAACCCTTGGTGTGGAGCTGGGTGGCACCAGCCCTGTCTTGCTGTGTGTTCTTTCCCTCTGTGGTGTGGAGTTGAGGAAGCTTGATAAAAAGGTGTTGGGATGAGGGGATGCTTCAACCAAAGCTTTCCAAAGTGTTGAGCACCGATTATATAACACGGCTGCCCTGGTGTCTCCATGCCAGGAAGTCTCTGCCATCCCTGTGAGATTGAGGCTCCCAAGTTGTAAGATGCTTTTTCTTTCTGCTAGTGAACATAAGCCAGGAGGGATGGGTTTAACCTGAGACTTGTAGCAGCACCAGTGGAAAGGGACCCTGTAGAACACGTTTCCTTTTAAATGGCACACAGAGGACACCCTGAGGGGAATATGCTCCATGGCTTCCTAGTTTTTGGGCCTGAGGCTGTACTTCTGGGAAGCCTCTAGGAAAGCCAGATTTATTGTGGTCTCCTAGTTATCCTACATAAGGCTGAGGGCTGTTATCTATGGGGCTTGCTGTTGTTTCTTCTTTGCATCTTTAAATTTGTTTTTATTGTCTTAATTGAAGTATGATTATACTAGAACAACTCCTGTCATCTTATAAAGCAGTACAAAAATGCCAGATTATTTGTGTTGACTTCTGCTTAGATTCTCATGCTCCAAAAACCCAGCTGAGTCTCATTTCTGTCTGCAGTGGGACCATGGAAGAAAAGGAGACGTCACCGAGTCACACCTCAGAGAGCAGCATATTGGACCTCCCCTCTGTTTGTGACCTAGCAGAGCACTTTCTGCCTCCACACAGCTCTGAAAACAGCCAGGAGCTTTATCCTTCTGGGGATGTTTTTCCCTCTCCACCCACAGGTAACAGCTTCTGCTTCTCCACATGCTCTTTCTTTAGCCAGTGCTTCATCTATGTAGGCAGTGTGTTGCCTGACTGAGTCACTGCAGTCTGATACTGGAACACCTGCCTGTCATAAACCACAATTTTACCAGAACTGCAGTCTGCTCCAGATGGACGCATACAGTGGGAACTGTGGGTTGTGGGACACAGCAGAGGAGCTCAGAGGATGCTGTCAGCTGCTAATGTTCTGCAATACTCTTCATGTTTAGGACAGCTGATATGTCCTTCAGACATCAGGAGTAAACACTGTCACAAATTACCACAGTCAGTAGGAAGAGTTTTTAAACTTTTCCCTGTGTTTTTCATGTGCTCATCACGAGCTCAGGATATGGCCTCGTTGCCCCATTACTTTAATAATAATAATAATAATAATAACTGAGTCTTTGCTTGTGCTAATGACAGTAGTGTGGTGAGGACTGCTTCAGTTCAGCTCCTCACTTGAGAGAGGACTGGCTTCTGCAGAAGTAGCATTTTAGGTCAGCCACTACTCCACATTCTTAGAAGTAATGGTATAAATTGTATATCTGAGAAGATAAGGGACAGCTGGCAAGAAATGTGAGATCAAAATGGGCTGGCCCAGGGGCACTTCTTGGCATGTATACATGCTGGCTGGAATGAAGGTTCCAGTGATTATATTTAATATAATAATTTAATATTTAATATGATTTGATTATATTTAATTTAATAATTTAATATTTAATATTGGGGGGAATAAGTTCTGGTCAACAAATAATGTGTAGAGAGGATTTGTCAAGACACTTGAGCAGGTGAAATGTCACTGACAACATTTCTGGTTGCTTCAGAATCCTAAGTAGTGTAAAAGTGTGTTTCTTACTCTAAAGTGGTTTTCTGTCGCCTGCTTCCAAGGAATTAGCTTGAAATTCAACAGGTGAGTTTCTTGCAGTGGGAATGTCACTGTTTTTGTGCTAGACAGGTAAGCAGTGGGATCTCCTAACTGATCTCTCTCAGCTGATGGTGACTGGTTGCCTGGGCAGTTGCCTTCAGCTCTAGGTGTGAGACATCCAGAGCTGTAATGGAATCTGCCAACAGTAGAGACCAAGCCTTGCTTTGGTTTTTCACACAGACCAGGAAGTCACATGTCTTGTGTTAATGATGATGGGAATCTTCTGCTGTTAACCTCTGCTTTAAACCACAACACGTATCACGTTCCATGATCCACGTTGCACTAGAGCAAAAGCATGTCTGGTTTGAGGTTTTGCTTTGTTTTAGTGTCTAAGTGTAGTGACCAGCACTGCAGGGAATGTCCTGAGCCAACCTTTTCCACTGTCATGGGAGAGGGGGATGGAGAAGCTGCTCTGATAGTGAGACAGGCGGGAAGGCATTTGACTGCTCAGGTTTCACAAGCCCTGTGTGGAAGGTATGAAGCAATCCTGGGAGCTGTGAGGTAGTTCCTGGGATGTGTTGCTCAAACACCATTTAGTGTGGCTCAGGGCAACTGGCCTTGATTGCTGTGTTGAATGGGACACATGGAATAACTGCATGACCACTTGGCAGTCCCAGGAATATCTGAGGCTTAGTGGGAGCAACACATGCGGAAATGACAGTGCTGGGGAAGTGTTTGTGGGGCCTGTGTGGAGTAGGCAGCTGGAGCTCATCACTAAGGTATGCTGAGAGGCCACATCCTGCCTCCTGGCTGTCCCCAACACCCCCTGGTGCCAGTGTGGATTCCAGGTGTGCTGAGGAGGGCAGATGAGGCCCATGAACCCTCCCCTTCATTGCTTTTTGTAGAGACTGCTCACAACTGAAACCACTTAGCAATAACTGTGGCATGCTCCCTGTGCTCCTAGAGTGAAATAATCCAAGTGTCACAGGATAACCAATTAATGGTTGGTTAATGTTAATTAATGGCTCTGACCATCTTGGTTCTTTTCTCCTCACAAAGCATCAAACCAATATACATACCCACTTAAACTCTGTCTTTTGATGTAACTTCAACATTCCAGCCCATTGAGTTTGGTCACTGGCAGAAGAGACGGGAAGATGGCTTTAGAAACAGTCTGCCGTGTCAGATATTCTTGGAAAAGCAAGTTCTGTCAAATGTATCCTGGGAAAGGAAGCTCCTTTGTTTGTTTGTTTTGTCACTAGGCATTGAGAGCTGCTGCTGTGGCACCGTCTAAGTGAGAAGAATGGGAGTGGTTGTGGGTTGCACCCCCACAGTATGACCAACAGATTGGATTCTGGGGCTTGGGCAGGATGGATGAGCATCTTCCTTAGTGATTCAAAAGCATTTCCAAAAGGCCCACAGGTCTCTGGGAATGTGGCAGCTTCCTTAGGAATGAAACAGACTGACAGGACAGGCTGTGTTTTCTGCCATGTGCCACATGAACTGGACTGAGACTGACTGAAGTGCCACACCATCCATGCCTCAGGAGGTGGAAATGGTCATGGAGTATTCCTACTGCCTGAGGCACCAGTAACAGGTTTTATTAGTCTAGAGAGGCTCCATCACTTCTAATAGCAGAAGATAGTACTCATTAGCCATGAATACAGGGCCTTCTGAAAGCAGGCATCTCCAGGCAAGAAAACAGTAGTCCTGCAGGAGTATTGCTAAATCTCTTAAATGGTTTAGAATTAGGGTTGGTGTGGAAGTGAGGGTTCTGCTCTTGCAACAGGCGTTCATACCTTTAGCTTATTGTCATAGTGAGTTCAAGTGTCAAAGTGGTGATAGAAAATTAAATGGGATGGTAAACACTTCAGTTTTCCTCATCTTTTCTAATCCCATACTGGAAGATAATTTTTAAAAATTTAATTGTTTATCATTTTTTTAAATCTGCATCGCTCAGTTGCTCAATACAACAGGGAGACCTTACCACTTCCTCTGGATTAAGAAAAATTGCCAGCAAAAGTTCTTACTTGGCAAGCAGCACTCAAGTGTGTGTGTGGGAAAGCCTTAAATCAGGGCACTGAACCAGAGAGTATGAGGGACAGTGGAAAAATACTCTTTACCTGGAAAAATTGCAACCTAAGGAAGTGTTAGAGAATAATCAACAGGTGTGCTCTACGAATTGGTAGAGCACAGGGTTCTGGGCTCTGCCCATGCTCTGTGGTCAGGCAGAACTGGATTTGCCAGTGCAGCCCTGGAGAAATTCTCCTAAATTTGGAAGCAGCATATGAGAGTTCAGCTGTGGAATCATGCCTGGGAGACTGCCTGTCTGAAGCATGGGCAAGGCTCAGGCCATCTCCTTTCATGGCTGTTCCTAGGGCTTGAGATCTTGGGCAGATGGGTCCCCCTGTTTGTCCTGTAGCCTCTGCCTTTGTTGCTTTTTCTCGCTAATGAAAAGCTGTGTTCTAAAATGGATGGGTGGACAGAGTCACCCAGTGGAAGAAAATAGTGTGTCACAGGAACAGAGAAAATAAAAGAAGGGTGATGTTTAGGAGAGAGAGGATGACAGAGTTTCCTGTGGGCTTGAAGGAACCTGCAAATATCTAAAAGCTGGCTGGCTTTTTTTAAAAAAGCAAAATTAATTAAAGCTATCTTGGGAGGCTAGAGGTGTTCAACCTTTAATTTTCTCTCCAAAGGCACTACTTTTGTTCCTGCAGTTTGTTTCAAGTTTGAGCCCAGGCTTACCTTTGGTTATTTTCCATGGGCTTCCCTGACCTCTGTAGTGCAAGGAGAGTCCCAGGCTGCTCCTGGCTGTGCTTATTATTCCTGGTTGATCCTTAGTGCTGGTACACAGTGGGAAGTCAGCTCAGGGAGCTGGCCCAGCTTTCTGGGCAGCCATGTGAATATTTGTGTGGATGAAGTGAGGACAGCTCCTCTTCCTGGCAGCAGCACAGGTACAGCCAAGATCCAGTGCTCTGCAACGTGTGCTGGCTTTCACAGGGGTTACAGCCTTCCCAGGGTGGTGGTTTCTGAAAAATGTGGTGTTGGGCTATGGATCTCTTCTCCCTTGTGGGTAGCCAGGCTGTAGGTTCTCTCTGATCAGTTGCGGGGTGTTATAGGCTTTCTTCAAAAACAGTGAATTTGGAACAAGTCATGAGAGCTTGTGGGAAATGGGACAGACCATTTCAGTGGAGACTCTGGCTTCAGGCACATCAGTGAGCCTGGGCCACGGCACTGCTACTGGACTTGCCACTCAGATCAAGGGGACTTCTGTTCACAAGGTTACCCCAGTTAAAAGGCATGGGTTTTGGACTGTTCCAGTTGCTTTCTGGGTTTTCAGGCAACCAAGCAACTGTGTTAAAACAAAGCAGGGATTGTCAACCTCACAGCTGTCAGTTTTAAAGGCAATTGGGATTCCTCTGGAAAAAAAAATGCTACCTCTTCCCATTGCATTTACATGCCCAATTTTGTGGTGGATTGCTGTGTCTTTTATTAGCAACTGAGGAGCAGTGCTGATGTTGGTGCATGTGTTCTTACTTGTCCTTAAATGCTCTCTACTTTAAATACTCTCTACCATGTCCTCTGGTCTGTCAGGTGTTACTTAATCTGTTTGGCAGAAGTGGATTTGTGTTTATTGAAGAAGTGTAGCATGGCTTCTGCTTTTCCTGCCTGGGAGTTGTTCACAAGTGTTGATGTAGAGGCTGAAAATGAAAGGAGTGTGTTTCGTTACATCAGCAGCAGCCTTTTAGGGCTGGCTCTTGGTGGGTGCTGGGAGGTTCAGTTCAGCCCAGAACTCAGTGCTCATTGCTTGGTGTAGAAATTACAGCTTGGCTGTCTGAGCTGCCACTGCTGCCAAAAGTTGCCAAATTTCCAAAATGGCTTTTTCATTTGGCTAAAGACTTTTATATATAGTCTCTTCAAGAGGTCTATGTAACTTCCTAAATCCAAAACATGTGTGATGTTTTAAATCACTTTCAGACTGAGCAGAAGCTGAGCTAGAAAGGGCTCATAAGTGCACTCCATGTTAGATACAGAAACTCCTGATAGTCTCCTTTGCCTAAAAAGTTTTGATCACACTGAGAATATTTTAGTATTTGGTTTGCTTGGAAGGTGAAGGGAGTGTTCATGGTGCTTTGTGATGTGAAGAGTTTTCCTCCACTGCAGGAAGTTAACATGCAAACCCACTTCAGTTTGAGCTGTGGTCCCAAACAACAGAGCTAATTATTATTAACCATAGAACAATAGAATTATTATTTTTTTTAAACCAGCGTGCTGGTTCGAAATTGGTTAAGCATAGTGTTTGCCTTGGCCGTGATGGAGAACATAGTCCCTGTTTTGGGAACTGGTGGATTTTACCGGTTTTGTTTTGTTTCCTGCTGCCCTCTAGTGCTCAATGTTACCCATTTCTGATTTCACCAGCCTGGCAGGCTTAAAACTTAAGAGGGTTTTTAAAGTGATGTTTTTTAATGAAGTGCTCTCTCAAGTATGACCAAAATGCTAGATTTTTATTAGATTCAAGTCTTATCAAGAGGAAAAAGAAAGGCAAAATGTTTCAATGATGTTAATTTTGTATAGATGGTGTGGGGCAATGGACTTGAAGTCATGCAGCTCCACTGAAGTTATGGGCAAGCTCTTCAGTGGGTGGCTCCATGGCTCTGGTGTGTTTGGCATCATGAACCCTCCAGGCATCTCTTTGTGACCCACTTGTGTTGAGTACTGGAGAAGAGGCAAGGTGGAGTTTATGCCAGCTGACATAAAAGGAATACAGGGAAACTGCACAGCACACAAAAGAAAGCATGGGAACCACGGGGTCACTGTAGGTCTTAGATCCTGTGTGAATTAATTTTTCAGGGATGTGCCACATAAAGCATCCAGCCAAAAGTAAATCCTAGTACAGAAAAGGGCAGTGTTTTATTCTTCACAGTCTGAGGAAGAAAACGGGTCCTTTTTGAGGAGAATTAGGGCATTATGCATACATCAGGGAAAAAAACTGAAACATGTGCCTTCCCTTATAGACTTTAATGCTTCTGTGTTCTATGAAAGTGAACAGTTTGTATTAAACCATTAATAATTAGAAATCAACTACANTGTATTAAACCATTAATAATTAGAAATCATCTACAGAGAAAATGCTTCAGTAACAGAGACAGGGAGTTGTACTACTGCACTGAAGTTGTCTGATCAGATTCTGTGTTTCTGTGCATGAAGGGGAGCTTGGGAGTATATCTCTTGGGAAGGAGAATTTGTTTTGCTTCTTATTACCCTGCTCTGATTTTGATTGGTAATAAATTAATCTAATTTCCCCAAGCTGAATCTACTATGATGGTATTCAGCGAGTGATCTCTCCCTGTCCTTATTTCAACTCA
>VYZP01077825.1:0-19446 GCA_013400635.1 Hypocryptadius cinnamomeus | reverse complement strand
TCCCTAAAAACTAATTACTTGATGCATATTCCTAGCAGGGATTGTCTCTGTTTTCTGAGAGGGCATAATGGGAACCTGATTCTTGGCTGAGGTTTGAAGGCAGTACGAGAATATAAATAAAATATTAATAGTTCTACACAAAAGGAATGTCAGTATTATTGTAGACCTTTTACAAAGTAATTCATTCCATAAATTAACTATTTTTCTTTTTGAAAAAGGAATGACAGGACTGTCTTTTCTATAAATAAATATCTTGATTTGCTTTAATATTCCATCTAAATAAATTTTAGCTATGTGTAAATATTAATCCAATTTTTAATTATATTTGTTATATTTTCTGATCTGAAAATCAGAATGTCTGATGTCAAGCTCGAATGAGCTGGTTCAAATGCCCATATGGGAAATCAGTCCTGCCCTCAAAAGCTGGCAAACTAGACCTTACCAGCAGAAACATCTATAGATCCCAGAGCATATGTGGACCTCCAAGGAAGACACCACACTCCAAACCAGGGAGGGAATCTGTTGTTGCCAGTGGCCTCTGTGCAGAGCAGCAGGAGGTTTCAGGTGAAAGATGGCATGGCTGCACTGTGGAAGTTATTTCAGCACTGTGATGTTGGCACAAGCAAGGGAAAGGGAAAGAGACTTCTTTTTTCTCTTAACTGTCTCGAATCATCAAATATTTGCAAAGAACATGGAAAGGACTAGAAAGCAAATTTAGAGAATGGGATGGCAGCCTTGAAATATGCTTTGTGAAAGGTGTTTGGATGGGGTAAGTGTCATGGAGGGTGAAAGGAAGGTTACAAGTAGAAATGGAAGAAAACACCAAGTCCATCTCTTGCAGGTAGCTGTGTTCCTTTTCAGGTGCCACTCCTGTTCAGCAGCTGGCAAAGCTACTGCTGCATACATAGTTTTCATCAAGCTTTAGAAAGTTTCAAGGTGAAAGGTGTTAAAAATGAAAGAAGATTATTACTGCTATTATTGCTTTCCCTATGTTCTTTGCTCAGAATCATCGTTTAGAGTTTTTTCTTTCTTTCTGCAGTAATTTTCAGTCCCAAACAAACCCCTACATTTCCTGATCAGGCAGAGATAGGACTGAGGATGGTTCTTGCTTGGAAAATATGACAAGCTGACTATGAGAATCACTATAGCATCGGAATATATGTATTATATATAGTCAGTGGGGAAAGTAAAAAAAAAAAAAATTAAGGACTACTTGATTTCCCTTGTGAATTCTAGTTTCATTTATGTGAGATGTAATTAATTCATCATTGAAAATCTATGCAGTGGAACAAGTAAAACTTGTCTTACACTGTGCTTTGCAAAGCATAGCCGAATCAGCTTCATGCAGGCTTTTGTTTTGTTTTTATGACAATCAAAGTGTACTCCTGAGTTTATTAAGTATTCTTCATACAGAGAAACTAACCTTCATGGCAGCAATGGTAATCAATAGTTTATTTTGCAGATTAATTTTTTATCACCATTCAAGATGATGGATACATTTATATGCTGTGTTCCAACGTGGAGATGCTCTTCACCTGAGACTTGTCCCTAGATTTAGATGCATAGATGGACAAATGCATGAGCTGCCTGACAGAGGGTTGAGAAGGGGCACTTAGCATTGACTGGCTGGACTTGTGACACTCGTTATCACTTAGCTGCCCTGTGCTCCTAGTCCTGCTGGAGATACAGGGTAGCCCTGCTGTGCCATGGCAATGGGCAGGAACCCAGCCGCTCTGGCCTGCAGGGCCATAACCTTTTTATGCCTTCCCTATACTGGGAGCTTCCTCTGGCTTGCTGGGAGGCTGAGCAGGTAACAACACTCACCTGTGATGGGGAAAGTGGGTTTTCTGTCTGTGAGACAATGAGAGGCAGAAGAATATTTTTAATACTAGAGGAAGAATGAGTAAAGGGGATATCTGTGTCCTTGTACACACAAGCAAGTCCATATAGCAATTAAGTGACACTATGAATCCTATTTATTCCAAAATTTTTCTTCACATGATAATATTATAGAATACTCAAGTCTGGTGAATTTTTCTGGATATTAGCTAGTTGTCCAGTAAGTCCTTGCATATTGAAACTAGCCTCAACCCTGCTGTCTCTTCCCCAGTCATATTTTCAGGTTTAAAGAAGCCCTTGGGATTATTATAGGGTTTTGCAGGTAGGAATTAGACAAGGGTACAAAACTGTACGAAATCAGTTTTATTTATAGTATGTGGAAACTAAGATAATCCTGTGGTCAGTCAATTCCAGATGCTGGGGCTTTAGTTAAAATAAATCATGGTATTCACACAATAATAGCAATGAAGCAAGAAAGAAGATGCAAGTTAAAAATATAGAGAAAATAATATAGTCAAAGGAGGAAAAGAAATTAGTAAAGGAAAGGAGAAGGAATGTAATAACATAAAGAAAAATCTTTTATATAAAATCAAGTTTTTAGAGACACAACAGAAACTTTTCAAATAAAAACTTGTTTCAGTAATATCATAATCGCACAGTGTAGGTGGAGTAAAAAGGAATTTTTTTTTTGGCATCTGTTTCAATTTATCCTCTATGCTGGATACCATAGAGAAATCCCTTCAAAGGATCACTTCAGCTCATAGACAACACATATGATTTTTTTTGCTGTATGCTCCAAGACTGTATCAATAACTGCGTACTTCAATAAAAATATGTCTTCAGAGAATTGTTCAGTCCTCTCCATATCCTTCCTCAGAGGGCTTTATTTCCTTCTTAACTCTTCCCCTATTTTACTTGGTAGTTTATGGACTGCTAGAAAGATGATGCCTAAGCTGTTTTCTTCTTGTAGTTCAGCCTTTCTGATTGAAAGTGCGTGGAAAATGTAGGAGTGCAGAACAGTCATCTGCTCATATACTAGTGGACATGCCAGAACAGACTTAATACTGAAGCAGTCAAGAGCAATGGTAGCTTTTATATTGAAATTCACAAGGGAAAAATCTAATTCTTTGCTAGATTTTAGACATCCTGTCAGAGAGCTGATGTTTCCAATTGCATGCTGCACCAAACTCAGGTCTGGCATACAATTTTCTTCAAGAAATTCCTAAAGTAAGTCATCAGCTAAACTTCTGTATTTCTGTAACAGCTGGCATTTTTCTGTAGAAGTCTATGTGTTAAATTTCATGGGCCAAATGAGCCTCAACAGTCAAAGCCCAAAATGTTATACATGGGTATTGAAACAATATGGAAGGATTCTATCTCAGAAATCTTTATCTATTTAATTCCATGGTGATCTCGAAACATTTTTCCCTCTTTAAAAAAGTAAAGAAGAAAAAATTTTTTTGAAGTATTAAACATGTTTAAAAAACCTGTTTCAAGCACAGGTGCTAGTCAGCATTGAATCATGCACTTAATTAAGACAAGTAAGTCTAATTCAGAGCAGCTGTTCCTAACATTAGTAGTAGCTTGAAGCTTCAAGTCTAGAATTTTGAGCACAGTTCGACTGACTTTTGTGTCAAGAAGGGCTATTCTTCAGAAAACATTGGACTTGCTACTAAAAGATATGGTAAGGCTGGTGAAATTTTCCTCTACCTACAAAACCCATGGCTAAAAATATATCTTAGGAGTTTATAATTTTGCCAAAAATTGTTGCAATATTAGAGCTTTTCTGTCTCATATGTTCTGTCTCATACTAATACCACAAATATCCAAAAAGGTCTGGTTAGGTAGAAGGCCCAGAGTTTCTGGTCTCTGGGAGATCACTCTGGAACAGATCAAATGAGGAGTGCAGCTTTTCTTCTTGGTGGTGCTGGTATGAGGCATAGGAATTTCTGGCTAATGTGACAAGAAAGCTAAGTGGTATAATAAAATTGAATGGGGAAGAATAATGTCAGGGTTGATTTAAGGAATTCAGTGCAGAAAAACCCAGTGTACTGCTTACACAGCTTCTCCTTAGCTCCTTGAGGTCTTGCTGCAGCTTTGGATTTGTTTTTTGTCCCTTTGCCTGAAAAATCCCAAAGTCCTGAGTCGAGTTTCATAAACTATGCAGACTTTAAAACAAAATAATATAAAAGAGGGATGAAAATGCATTATTAAAAAAAAAAAAGAAATAACGAGAAAGTAATTTTCAGAAGGGGCACAAGGGCAGAAGCTGTGCAGGCTTCCAGAGCTCTCCAGGCAGTGTGGTGTGCTCAGATCTTTGAGGAGTGGGCAGAAGTATTGGGTGCTTTGAGGGCCATCTGACAAGACCTGACTCTTCTCAGCTGGCAGGGCTGTGTGTGTGCAGCCATGGTGATACCCTTCTTTCTGTAAGGTTTGGTCTTCTCACCCATTCTCCTCAGAGCCTTTCTCTGTGGCTGCACTGTGGGAAGGCTCAGATGCCATTAGACATCAGCAGGGTCTCTCATCATACACAACTACAGGAACAATTATAATTTATGGAATAGTGCAGACTTTCTTAAGAAAATAATCAATTTAGAGTAGGAAGAACTTCTGTTTGCCATTCAGTACTGCACCTGTGGGGAAAAAAAATACTGAAAACCAGTGAAATACAATGGAAAAGACAGACCTTGACAAATTACAAAGCTTTGTTCAATTACAAACAGTAAAAAAGCAGCTAGCCTTCTGAAACCAAGCCCCCAGAAATGCCCCTGGCAGTGGAGATGAGAGTAGCATAAGCAAGATTTAGGAAAGAAAACAAACTCATAGTGAAAGATTTTTTTGCTTTTTATGTTAAAAAAAAAAAACAAACGAGGAAGAGTGGACTGGTGGGACATACCAGACCTTTCCCCATGTGCTCATTGAGCACCTCTGTGTGCTCTGTCCCAGGGTAAGCAACTGGGTGGCCTGCAGCTTCAACAGCCTTTTGGGCTCTGGGAATTACCTGGAATGTGTCTTATGGGAAAGAAAGTCAAGTAGAGCTGCAGGAACACTTTATCTTGCTAGATTTAACAGTTGCAATTAATGAATTTCCAGCTTAGACCCAAGTGAGCCAGTCAGGGGCTGGTTATCCCCCATCAGCCTGTTCCTTTGTCCAAGATGAGCAGGCACCACATCTGCTAGCTGGGTTTGGTGCTGGGGGTCTCGGGAGGTCTCCCCAGCACACTGGCACAGCTTTGTGCCACGGCTGTGCTGGGCAGGGCTGGGGCTGTTGCTTCAGTTGTGCCAATAGCACGTGAAGCAGCACCTTTCTCCCTGATCTCTGGGCCTGTTCCCTTCTGAAGGAGGTCTGTCTTGTTCCCATTCCAGACTGACCAGCTCCTTGTAGCAGCTGCTCTGGGATTGTTTGATCTCCCCCAAATAATCTGTCTTTTGATGAAGTGTGACCCCTTGATAGAAGCAGCAGTTTCATTCTTAGCACTGTCCCCTGTGACCTGTGGCTGCTCTGCTGATTCATCACCATATATTATATGAGACAATTGTTTCCATGTTTAAGCCAGTAATTAGCCTTTTTTGCCATAAATCTGAGTTTTATTTCATTTTCAACTTCACTATGCAGCCAAGACATTTCTCATATGCTCTCCTCTTCCTCAAAAGAACATGTATTTATTTTTTTTTAAGAGATGATGGTGAGAGAAATGAATTGGACAAGGTGTTTATGAGACATGCCAGTCTAAAAAATGCAGTGTTTTACATTGTTTGAATATTGTTTGATTTACTACTTTATTTACTACATAGCAGTTGAAAAACAACCTGACCCATCAACCCAGGGAGTATTTTTTCTGTAGCTGTGAAAAGATGGGTGCCTTTTACTCTATCTGGCTATTCTCAGAGTTGTATAGTGTGAAGATTATAAGCAGAAGATCTCTGTGCAGGGAAAGCTGTCTGCTGTCACGCTTGGCAGAAAGCAGAGACTTGCAAAAAGAGGGAAGGAAGTGAGGGGACAAAGGAGGTATTTTCATAGTCCATATTTAACGTTCCTTAGAAGTCTTAGCTAGGTGGTTATCTCATTACAGCAGCAGCCAGTTTTCTCCACTTACCACTTTACCAGGACTAGAACTCTTACTAATGTTTTTTATATATATTATCAGCCAAGTACAAGGGTTCACAGTTTTCCATTGTTTTTTGTAGCTAATCATCTCATTAAAAAGGTCTCATACTACCCAGTTAAGCCAACTCTGATAAGCCTCCAAAGTCTTAGATGACATTTCAGATAAATATAGTGTAATTTGACATTGAGCTGTGGGAATTTAACTGGGGGAGAAACCTTCAAACTAGCAATTTAGCCAGGGCTAGGAGTAATTGTAATTACAGATTTTCAGGCTGAGCGATGTGAATCATCCCAGAAAGATACATGGCAGAGCTGGGAGTCTGCTTCTAGCAAGTCATGTGCATGAGCAAGGAAAAATTAGGAGCTGTCTGCTGCCCTGTTTTTCTGCAGGTGGTGACAAGAAGTGTCTGAAAAAATTTTGACTGTGTCAACGTCCAGACAGTGATAGGAGCTGGACACTGGCTTGTGACCACTTGCAAGCAGACAATGCTATTGTCTGATAGCATTGTCTGATTGATACCAGTTTTTGGCTGCATCTCTGGATGTAAGGAGAAACAAGAGACAGAGGCATGCTTTCTCTGGTGGGGCACAGTGTTGCATGGAGCTAAACCTAAAGAAAATCATCAGTGGAGAAGGGAAAACGCAAAAAAAGGTCTTTGGGAATGACTGGACTGGGCTGCATGCTCTAAGGAGATTGGCCTGAAGTAGATATCTCATTTCTTTTGAGCAACAACTAGAATCAGTGACATCCAGAGATCTGGGGGCAGGTGCAGCCCAACTCCATTAGTTTTTTTATTGGCAAGACATGTAGATGTGGCACTTAAGGACACGGTCCAGTGGTGGACTTGGCAGGGTTAGATTTATGGTTGGACTCAATGATCTTAAAGGTCTTGTCCAACTTCAATGACTCTATTATTAAAGAAAAAGAAGACAAACAAGTGACTTAAGTCCCTCATGAAGATCATCACTTAAAGGATTTGTCTGGCAGATATTGTCTTGATGACAGATTTATGCTGATAATAAAAGAAACTCTATGGAGTTTTTGTTCCTCACTTAAGAGGGAGAAAGGGAAAGGGGAGAACACCCTGTTGGAACTTCTGCGAGCAACTATAGAGTAAGAAGCAGAAAATATTTGGCTGCAAAAGCTGTTGCAAAGCACACCATGGCACTCCATATCTATCATATGTGCAAATTTGCTGTTGATATACATGGGGAGGGTGATGATGCTTTGTGAATGGAAACCTGATATTCTTCAGGCTGGTGAAAGAATAAGAAAAATCCGAGAAAAAGTCATGGATATCAGTAGCTGTGAATGTCATGTTTTAGATTATATTTAAATCTGTCTTTCCATTTGCTGTGTTCACAATGCTCAAGACACAGAAGTTAATCACAGATTGTGTTGCCATTTTTTAGTTGTCTTTTTCTAAGATAAGTAGTGTTTATTAGCTATCATGTAAGGCATATAAACTCTCAAGTGAAGCTTCTGATGCTAGTCTACCTCTTTAGCCCTCAGTAAGGTGCCACATGGGTAGTTTTATTGGGTTTATCTGCACGTAATTGCTGGCAACCCATCCCCTCCTATCATCCTGCTTTTTTTTCAGGGCAATACAGAAAATAGCTTGCAAGATTCTTCTCAACTGGTCTTTTAAATCAGTTGTTTCCAACTCTTGCTGTTATTCTGGTCTTAAAACCCAGGGTTTCTTTATGGCTCTCTGCTGGTTGAGTTTCTGTTATGATTTCTACTTTTCTCCAAAAATTTAATGAGTTTTCTTCAAAGCAGTGGAATTTCAGTGGATAGCTCTGCCATGTCTAGCATATCCTGCCTTTCTGCAAATTTATTTTCTCTAAATGTGAAAGTTCTTGATTGTGGGAATCATAGCACCAAATTCATCATTAAATGAACAATTTTAGTTCATAATTTACAACCTTCCTGCTGGTAGTACAGATATACTTCTTGCATGTGAACCCATGTGTGTTGGAACTGCTGTAGTAGTCAAGTTATTTCTGCTTGAAAATGGCACGTCTTGTCAACCAGCTCGATCTTCTGAAACGCAGCAGCAGTCATCCCTGTCTGGGAGCTCACAACCTATAGCCAAAAATCCAAGTTACTTTTGGCTCTTCAAGGACAGGCAGAAGAATAGAAAGAGACATTTCTAATTGTAAAATGCTTCTGCATGACCACAATCTGACTTCTGCATTTGCCAAACGTTTCCTTTGCAGCAACATTTCATTTTTGGGTAACATTCCATTTCAGTTAACTATGTTGATCAGCATCTTGGGTCTCTTATTTCATGAAATAAAACTTAGCACAAGTTACAGCTACTAAAAAGGGAGAGGGGAAAGACAGTAACTTCTGCTTACATGAATTGGACAATTATCTCTTTAACAAAAAGAGGAATTTAGTGTTCAGCTTTACAAATATGGTAACAATTATTTATAATCATAAAACTGATTTGAAATGCTTACTGAGTGGTAGATGGTTTCATATTCATTGCCTTTATTGTCCTGTCTTGCCCATGAATCAAAGCAGGATTTCAGGGCTGTCTTTTCTGCCTGGTTCATTATCTACAAACTGTGGCATATCAAGAGAATGTGCTTACTTTCATGTAAAGTATAAAGAAATCAAACTTCAAGCTGTTTCCATTTTGAGGATTTAAAAACAGGACCCAATTCTTAGTTTTTTCTCCTCTTATTTTTTCTTGCAAAATATTTTACAACATTAATAAGGATTTCTGATAAGCAGTGTTGCTACTGATATTGCCAGACACAACTGATGAAAAGTAGCACTAAATTGTTCATTAGATTTGGTTCAGATAATTTCTGTGTGAGAAATGTATTTATGAAAGACTGGCTTTCCCCAAAAGATGGTACTCTTCAGGAAATATTTTGGTGTATCTGGACATGATCAGGTTTCTTGGCACAGAGGCTGTGGTAGTATGCCATCAAGGGAGGAGTTAATTCTTATCTGAAGTAGAGCATATGCTTTCTTAAATAGAGAGAAAGGTTTATATCGGTGGTGCCTACTGCATTCCCTGACTACTGTGGCAGAAATCTCCTCAAAGAATCCCAGCAAGTTAGCAAACCATGAACCCCAAGCTCTCTCCTCTCTCTGCTCTTGTACTGTCAATCCTTAATCAAGCTGTGCTTCTTCAAGTGTTTTCCCATTTGATATTCTAGGAGTTTCTCTCCACTTTGTATCAAACTAACTGGTCTATGGTTTCCTGTTATGTCTCCAGGCACTTTTAAAAGAACTTTGTTATGTTAGCCACTTTCCAGTCCCCAGGGGTCTCTTCTGAGCTAAATGAGCTTGTGAACGTGCCTGCTAATTCCTTAGTTTCTCTCTCCACTTCCTTAGCAAATTTGGATATTTGTCTGGCCATGGTTTTTAAGACTGCCTAAGCATTTTTGTAAAACCACTACCATTAGAGACCTAATAACAAAAAAAAAAAAATCTTTCTCTTCAACAGCAAACTCACCTCTTCATAGAAGAAGCAAGCACAATACATTCTTCACTTTTATTTTGTTTTTACCTCATATTATTAAAAAGGATTTGCACTCCCTTGTCCCTGTTCAGTGCACAACAAATCCGCTGTGAGTGAGGAAGGCGTAGCTAGAATAGGCACAATCATCTCATTATCCGTCTATAACAGTAGCTTTCACTGTACCTCGTGGTGTTCACATTTTGTTTTCCCTGTTGTGAATGAGAAATGCTGTGAGGCAGGAGTGATTAGTGACATTCTCAGTCACCCCAGCCACCTCTCTGCCGCAGAGGCCCGGTGCCACCTGCTCAGCTGTGCCTGTCACACCCAGGCTTGCCCCTGCCAGGGAAGGGCAAGGCAGCCCTTTCAGTGATGAGCCAGGACAAGGCCAAGCCCTTTGTGGGAGACTGGGCTGATAGTCACACCATGGGGTGGCCTGTCTAATCCACTGATACAGACTTGTTCTTTAAAGTTCTATTTTTTAAATATTTTATTTAAGCTTATGAATATTTTTTTGCATTTTTTATTGTCACTTTGAGCCTAATTAGATGTTTCATCTCTTCATGGATAACCTTTTCCTCTTTGTGCTCTATGAAGAGTATAACTTACCAATGTGAATATCAAAGTTGTAATGTAAAAAGCAAAGTTACAGTTGCTTGTGAGAAGTGTACTGGCATAAGTGCACTGTCATGGGTTCTCATGATGAACACCTGAGCACTATTTTAGATAGAAATGTGGGGAAAGTAATATATTGGTGGGAAACAACTGGTGAGAAGGAGTAAATATAGTCTGTCTAATTCAGACAAGGTCTGCTTGATTTTCTGAATACCATTTAGAATTAAGGGAAAAATATATGCTCATATGTGGCTATGGTCAAGATATCCTGAAGTATGGATTGTTTTCTATATTTCTAACACTCATTAAAAGCTGTAAATTCTTGTGTGTTTTTCTTACTGATCCTTGTACAATTATACTTCTGTAATATGACAACATTCATTCTTGCAAAAACATATTCCATATCTTTATTAATAAAAGAGACAGGGGAAGTAATCTAAATTTTCTTAATGAATTGATGCTAAAATGGAAGGATGAAACATACCAGAAAGACAAAGAAATAATGAAATAGCATCTACAGATAATCAAACCATACCCCATAAATATAAAAACTAGGTTCCTCTTGGAAACATGCAATATATTTGCAGGAAGAATTTTGAAAAGCAGAAAATTTCCTGCAATACTGAAGAGGGAAAAGAAGAAAGGGGTGCAGTTATAAACAGAGGATTCTGTGTAACTCTCCAGCAAGCACTAGGATCAGAGAAAGCCCTTTAAGTTTTGGACAGTATATCTAAAAGCACTCCATCACAGAAGTAACAAGTTTTTCATTCCTGCCTGTGATGCAGCTACATCTGGAAAAGTGATCTAGGTTCTGAAAAATGCAATGTCTGGAAAAAAAAATTAGAAATTGCATATGCCTCTCATCTTATGCCTTCTTGTGCAGCTTTCTGGGAACATCTAAGAACTGGATCTGAAGCTGCTTATTGTCGTTGTCTGGGCCCCAATAAACTTATGAATGTATTTTGCTTGACTTAAAAATCTTCATGCTGTTTTAAAATCTGAACAGGATTGAGTGCATTCTGAATTTCTAACTTTTGTGTAAGTTTTGTCTTTTTCTTAATAGGGCAAATGGCCACAAATATCTAATTCTGCATATTTTTAAGTGAGAGTCTTGCCCCCCATTCCCCTATCACCAGTGCAGGGAGAAGGCAGTAGGATAACAGGACACTAAGCCCCGAAATCCTTCTTTCAAAGCCCTGTGCCAGGTGCATCCCATACTGGAGGCTCCTGTGCAGGCTGGCTCCTCTCCACAGGCTGCTGGCAGGGTCTGGGGTGCCTTTCTGGGGTACCTGCCTGCAGGACACCCTCTCCCCCCAGCTGGCCCCTTCGCCCTGTCCCTGATGTCACACCAGTGTCACTGCAGCCGTAGCCAGGAGCAGGCACAGAGCCTCTGCAGCCCTGGCAGAGAGCCCAGCCTGGGCTCCAGCTGGGTTAATTTTTTAATTTCTCTGATTGTCCATGCTTTACTCAACTGTCCTGTGCAGCAAGGATGTGGCCCCAGAGCTGCCAAGTGAAAAGCCCTGACAGCCCCATTTAAGCACACTTTACAGGATTTCAGGCAAAGGGAGTTTGAGTACTGGTTGCTGTAAATTACAAGATTTCCAGTAACTGTAAATATATCCCTGCAACCCATGAGAACACAATTTATCACTTAACTTTACCAAAACAAATAGCAAGTTGGCCTGGAACTTTGAAAGGAAAATGACACTTAATAATTAAACCAGTTAGATTCATATCAACACATGATTGCTCTTCTTTTTTTTTTAGCACTTACAAGTGGATGTTTTTCTTTATTTCTTACACCCAGATTCCTTGATTTCCCAGTTTAGTATTAAAATAAAGTAAATAAATCTGGTGTAAAGGCTGGAAGATGTTGCAGTGCTCCCTCTGCAATAACCGGATGTCCATTTGAACTTAGAATGGAACACGGTGCCTCAGCTGATGGCCATTGATCAGTTTATGATGTGAAATACCTTGCCAGAGATGAAGTATCAATGCATCAGCCAGAGAAAATATTATTTTTTTGGGGTTTTTTTTGGTAATTTCTTCCTGTCTTTTCCCACTGATGGATTTCTGACTCTTAGCCAGCTCATGTAGTAAACAGCCAAACACCACAACAAATAAATTGTCTCATGTTGAAGGTTTAGAAAAGACAAATGCTTAAAGTTCATCTAAGCAGGGAATAAGAGACAGAAGTTAGTATCTACTCAGTCTAAAGTTAAGTTTAAAATATGAACATTCAAAATGCCACTGGAGGCAGCAGGATGTAGAGGGGAAAGTATCTGAGGCTGATAATTAGGGAGGACATGCCCATTGGGACTACCAGTCATTTTCAGCAAATGTACTGAGCACTTTATTTGTGTCCAAATGTAGTATAACTCTAGTTATGGAAAGCCTGTACAAGTTTGATTTATCCAGGGTGGAAATGGGATGGAGAAAAATAGGAGTGGAGGGCAGAAGACTGAGGGATAAATGGACTAAGAATATGGATACATGGAAGTCTGGTGAAATAATAAAGAAAAAGAATGGAATTGAAACCTTCTAGAACTGTTGAACTTGGGTTTGGAAATATCTGCAAAGTGTAGACAGAGTGAATCTCAACTGGAAGTGATGACAGAAAGTTCTGGTCATTCCCTGCAAAGTAGCACCCTCAACTTGGGTACTGCATTTCATAAATACCCCTAATTCTCTTAGCATGAGATTAACCAATTCAGTTTATATCATACTGTGGTCTTCAGCTGAGATACCCACATGTTATTTATAATATTGTAAAGGTTGGTGCTTGCAGGAACCTCTTGGAAACATTTACATGTTTAAGTCTCTTAGGTACAGAGACCTTAGGGCAATTGTCTTCCATTCATTTGTTTTAGCATTGAAAGGTTGGTAGCGCAATTTTAGTGTTGCTGAAGAGTGCACAGGGTTTCATCAGCTTCACAGGATTTTTGATGCAGTGCATTGTTTCTCATTTAAGTAAAATACTGTCAGGGATGAGAACAAATGAAAGCAAAGTACAAGTTATAAACTGTCTTGTAACTGAATTACACATGCTTTCAGTGATTTTGAAAGTAAATTTGACATATGAATTCTGTTAAATTACTTAATCTGCACAAGTATTTTTATCTGTTAAAGTTTTACTACTTATGTGCTTTTCGGTTTGAGGGGTTTTTAGCCATATATATTTGAAACTCTGTTCTCGACACTTAACTATAAATATTTGCCCATTTATTTGGTTTAATTCCTTAAACTAACTCCAGAATGTCTTTTCAAACCTGTTGACTTTGTCCCAACTCCAGGAAAATGAATGCTTTCTTTGTAATCCCACTGTTGTGCCGATTGGAGAAGTAATTGAAACCTCTCATGGGCAACAGACCAGCCATTTTACATACCTCTCTTATCTATGCAAACATTTCCTGATCTGCTTTCTTCTCCATCCCTCGGGGTCAATAACAGTTCCTTGTGATCTCTTTATTTTAAAATAGTCAGATCCCTCCCTCCCTCCCTCCCTTCCAAAATTGTGAGCAGAATTAATGAATATTTTCTTTACTGTTCATTTTTCACTCCCTTCCTTTCCCTTTTATTGTACCCTGCTCTCCACTCATAGGAACATTTGTGGGTTTGCTTTTTTTTTTGTTTTTTTTTCTGTTGGAGCTGGGCACCCCCTACCTTTAATTTTTGTAACCTGCAAATATTTTTTTTGCTTTCATAATGATGTTTTCATTGCTGTTTTTGGTCTTTATTTCCCCTCTTGAATGTTTCAGAGAATTACTGTTAAAAAAAAAAATTGAAGACATTGACATAAGCCATCAAGTTACTGTCTTCTCAATAGGCATTTGAGACTAATGTTCTTTCTGCCATGACGCGTGGCACATGACTTTGACTCCTGACTGATAAATCTGGGCACAAAGTTGATTATCAGCAAGGTCTAGGTGATAGTAGTCTGAAGGTGTTGATGAGTAAAATGATTATCGAGCCAAGCTGTGTGAAAAAGTTTCTGAACTGACATAGATAAAATTTTGACTAAGAGAAATTTATGAGTTATTAGTTCAGACTGTGGTTTGTTTGGGATTTGTCATTCTTGAAGGTGTCATCAGTTTAAGTTCTGATCATTTGCATGGCTCTGGGCAGAGCATTTCTCTGCCTGTGCTCAGCTCCACACCTCCAGCTCCTGACAGTGAAACTCATGGGGTTTTCGATGAGCTCTGCTGGTTTGCCACTTCTTCCCCTCCTCATTGCTTGCTTTTTGTATATGGGTATAATTTAGGGTGCTGAGGGGTTTAGGAAAGCATGAAATCTCGTGGCCAGCTTCTTCTAGTCCTGGTGTCAGCAGGAGCACACCAGTGGCTCCAGCTGTGTGGAGGAAGCTGCAGGAAGAGCATCAAAGAACAATATCTCCTGGGAACCTGGCAGTCTTTCTGCTTGTCTTACTGCCACTGCCATGCTTCTGAGTATGGTTCAGACTATTAATGCACTAGATTAAAATAGATCAGAGTTTGCCCATTTTATTGGGGCTTGTAAATCATGTTAATGGTTATAATGATAAAATAGCTCTCCTCCTTCAGAATTTTCTGTTGAAAACTATACTGAGGCTGCTGTGTTACTGATACTTTCCTGGACCCCAGATGCTTTCACCAAGAATAAAATGTTCAAGTCATTTACATATATCGATCAGGTCACATTTTATATAAAACATCATAACATTTATGATCCCCATTTAGTTAATTATAGATTTTATTAAAACAGTTAGAAGGATACTAAAGTATATTCTGAACTTCTTACAGACATTGAATTTTAAGGCAATAGAGTTGATGGCTTTTACAGCTTTCCAGTCTTAAAGCAGTATGTTGAATTGAGAGATGAGCTGCATGAGACAGTGCCTTGAGCTGGTTTCTGTTGACATTGAGCTGTGCTATGTGGGTGTAAATGCTGCCACATCTGAGCTTTACACCTGTGCCATGTAAGTTTGAATAATTGCAAAAGCTGTGGAGGGGCTGCGATTCAGGTTTTAAGAGCTTCAGCCTGCAGACCTTTGTTAGAATTGCATTAACCACCTCAGGGGGTTTTTCTTCAAATTCTCTCATTTTAACCACCTACATCATTACTTCTAGTTCTTTTGTGTATATATAGATAATTTTTCTTGAAAACAATTTTTATTTGCCAGTTCAGCTGACTGCAGGACTAACAAATCATAAATATCAGGCTTTTTTTTTCCAGTATTTTTAGTCAGGCAGGAAATAATACTGGGCTGTGATAAGCACTGGAAAAGTTTCTCTCACCAGCCATGAGCTTTAAATTTGCATTTATATCTCTGTGAGGTGCTGGTGTGTTTTCGTAGGGTGCTTTTTATGCCCCACTCTTAAAAAAACCTATGAGGGCTATTGCTGGTGGGAGAGTCATTGTACTAAGGTTTGCTTAAAATTCAAAGTGAGCAGGAAAAGACTTTGCAGTTCTGCTAGAGGAAGATTGTGGGAAGCTGTCTGGGTCACAAAGACCTAAGATAAACCTAATGGCTCAGCCATGCAGTGCTTCAGTGCAGGATGGCAATGGAAAAAGGAGAAATGTGCATTCAGCCCCAAGTGATACTTAATAGCTTTCATGCCAAAAGCTGTAAGATTCATTCTCTAATTCTTTGTTTTTGTTTCCTAATTTTTTACCCTTATTGCACTGCAATAAAGCTGAGAGTTTCTTCATCATAAACTGTTTAGGTTTCAGTGTATCTAAATTTCCTTCATTACTCACCCTAACTTTTTCAAAGGATTCCAATATATTAAACAAAATTTGCACTTACAGAAAGTTATGCCGGTTTGAGCCTCAGGTACTTTATAATGATATCTGTAATGACTTTCTCAACAATTTTCTTAAGTACTTAAGTGAGGATCATGAGTTTATAATTCCCTGGATCATCCTTATGATCTTTACAAGAACATTGACTATCTTCAGATTCTTCTTACTATAGCTGTAATGATAAATTAAATCACATTTACTTGGGGGTTGTTTTTTCCTGGGAAGTAATTCAGCTAATAGGAATAGAACATTTCAGTTGGAAAGGACTTAGCATGAGCATCTAGTCCAAGTGATCAATTCAAATTTGCTGCTTTCCATTGTAAAATCAGTTATTTCTTCAGCTGCTGTTCAGTTTTGCATCAAACGTAGAATAACTAGGAGAAATGCTGTGACTATAAAGCTGAAATTCTGATTTATTCAGTCATTAACAAAAAAAAAGCTCCATGCCATTTCAATGATAATAGAATGAAAAATCCAACTGGTGTTTTCTTTCTCAAACTTGTTTTCCATAGAGATTGCTGCTCTTAGGCAAGCACCTATTTAAACCTTTGAAATGTATAATCTTAACTTCATACAGCTCTAGGAACCTAAATTTGTTAATGTTTCATCCCTACTTGCAACAGTATTACAATTTAAGTTTCAGTAATATAAAAAGCATTTGTGGAGCATACTAGGAAAATATCTTTCTGGGAATGATGTTACAGGTATGAAATAAGGTTTAGGGGTTTTTTTATTATTATCATCAAAGCTTTTCTTTGCTGCTGCTTTTCAGCCTGTTAATAAAAGAACTTGATATAAATCTTATGAGTTATAGCAGTAGGTGGTAAAAAATCATTCCAATGTATTTCTTCCACATGCAATTAAGAAAAAAGGAAATCAAACATTCCAGCTGCAGTCATAGACGAGTTAACCTCGAGAAAGAGGTCTGATTATTGAAAGCAAAACCAATCAGCGTTGTAAACTTAGTGTGATAATGAATGCTGATATACTTGTGCAACATTAATAGCCCCAAACCATTAAATAGCATGACTGCTCGAGGACTGTTTAGGTAGGATTGACCTTGGGACAGCATGGGATACAAAGGCTCATTTTCACTTTTTCCCATTTCACATCAGTCAAACTTGCAATATGTGTCTCGTTTGTGTTTCCCCTTGGACTTCTGTTAGACCTGGTGGCTTTACTGAAGCTTTTATTCATTTAATTAGGGTACTGCGTCCCAACAGTGACTCATAAGAAGTATCAGAAGAGATGGAGAAAGCATCCCCCATGCATTGCAGAGCAAATGTGCAAGAACTTTTCTAGGGCAATAGTGTGAGCTGGTATCACTTGAGAGGTGAAGGATGGAGTGGCCTCTGCACAAATGGCTCCTGGTTTCTGTGAGTCTGGGTAACACTCGCTGCTTTCTCTGCTGCCAGGTGCAACTCTTGCCAAAAAGCTGTGTCTGGCATGAGTTGTTGCTGAACAGCAGAGAGCCACCACACTGTGTAGGTCCTGGCAAGGGCTAACAAACCTCTCTAGCTGGCGAAGTCCCCCTAACTGCATCCCTCTGAACTCTGAACCATGGGCATACAACATGTGAGCCCATCAAAAGCCTGTCTCAATTCTTGAAAGAACAAAAAAAGAGACAAGGACAACTTGTTTGTGAACACAGGCAAATAAGAAGGCAGTCAGCATCGTGAGCCATAGTTGAAATTTTAGGTGACTATGCATCATCCTCTTTGGGATGGAATGAATATAACTATCTACTAAAACAAAAAATACCAAACAAAAACAAAACAAAAAATAATCTACCCTCTGACCCTTAGCTTATGGCTTAGCTACAGCTGGGTTTATTTTATTTACTTGGGTTTTTTTATTACTGTATTTATACTATGATTCTTTTATGCGCAGCATCTTATTATGAAAGTCCTATATTTTGAAAAAGTTGTTGGCCTAAAATAATACTGAAGTTTTGATTTATTTCTTTGTGATTCTTTTTCAAGTGCTGTATATCACATTTTGGTGTTCATTTACCTTTGCATTTTTTTTTGAGCCACTGGCACTGTAGCTGACGGATGAGAATCAAATGAAGTGTGCTAAGTGTTGTTGCTGTAGGCTTTCATCTCCCTACATTTTGTGGTATGATTTATTCTGGTAATACATCATGTGCCTCATTTTCTTTTATTTATTTTATTTAGTGTTGCCACAAATAATATTGTTTGCCCATCTACCATTAGTACAAAGCAGTTGTAAGTTAATTAAATTAACAGAATCTGTGTAACTCAACTGTTCCAAATTTGATTAGGAATGTCACTGCTGTACCAAGGCACTTACTGCAGATGAACTTCATTTATTAAGAGCTTTGAAGGATCTTCGCTAACTATAGTAAATTGTGTGTAGTATTTGCAATTATTTTAATGAAATGGTTAAAAATGACTTTTTTATATCTCAGTTGTGGTTGGTGTTTTATGTCTCTAAAACGGATAGTTTTAGAAACTCTGTTTTGTTCTGAGTCGCTGGCATGCATCCACACAGATGCCTCTCCTCTCTGTCTCCCTGGAATGAGATGTCTTGTGAGTAGGAGATATTGAAAGATAATCTTAAACTGCCTTAAAGACTAGGATTTAGTGGTCCCCCTCATTATGATTTTGGATATTAATTTAGTGTGTTTTTTACTACTAACCATTGTGCAAAAGGTGTTTAATGAATTTTCCCAGTCTTGCTGCAGCATTTGCAATGCAGTGTAATATGACAATATAATATTGAAGTGCATACTTGAGCCAAACCCAAGATGCAGTCACTCTGGGAGAGTGAGGAGGATTCTTATGTGTTAGTCAGACTTAGTAAGAAGACAAAAAAACTACTATTAATGTGGAATGTAGTTTAAAACAATGGTGCACTCAGATAAAGGAAGTTAATATCATAGTATGGTTTTTTAATGGCACCTTAAATATCTGATACATATTGAGACTTATGTTCTGGCAGTAAAAGCTGAACAAAGGTTAAAAATGACACAGGGAAATTCTGAAATGCATGTGCTGGGAAGTGGCTGAGCTAGATATAAAACACTCAAATGCTCTGGACTAGCAATCATGTTTAAAAAAGAGTGGTTGAAAGAACACAGTGGACACACAGGAAAGGAAGGGAAGGGTTGATAAAAAAACAGGGAAGGTTGATAAAAGCAGGGAAACATGATAACTGAGAGGTGAAAAATAACATTGGCAAAGGAGAAGATCATTAATGTAGAGGTAATGTTCTTTGGAAATAAGAATCATATGGATACAAGAAGAATTAGCCACATCTGAACCAAGGTCTTTTTGTGCTATGGATGGCCAAGGGTGGTGATCACTATCTAGAATTCCTCAGGAATGATTCATAATCCCACTTCCTTATGTCACATTGGCAGGGTAATGTATGTTGGGAGTCATTGTACCAAAGGCAAAATGAAAATACAATACTTCAGCTGAACAAATCTATCATAAATTTTTTTCTTTCACCCTTGAGTTTTTTTCCTTCTATTAAATTCTTGGTTTCAACCATTTGGGGATAGACTTCAACTTTTGTTGTGGGTAGTTTGCATATGTCTACACAGACAGCTCTAGAAAGCATCTGCATTATGTAATGTAATGACAGACTGAAGGTAAA
>VYZP01077823.1:0-11526 GCA_013400635.1 Hypocryptadius cinnamomeus | reverse complement strand
ATGCTACAAACTGGCAAGTTGTGAAATAAGGAAAAATAAGCTGTGCTGAAAAGCAGCCAGCAATATGTAATTTTTCAGTAGTAGTATGGAATTCTAGGTGAAAAGGCTAGTATTTTAGCAAGTATTGTCAAACCCCATGTTTTCAGTTAGAAACTGCAGGGTATTGAGCCTTTTATGTTGCCATTATATGTGTTTAGGTTGGTTATCTGTAGTTAAAAATACATGGGAGGCATAAAGCTGCCTAGACAGCTGGGAAACTAAATATGGCCTGTAAGCCTGTTCCTCTTTAAATTTGTTAGGTTAGTATCCTACACCTGAGGCAGGATTGTATGGTGTGATGGGGAGGTTCTGGGTAGGTGATTTACAGGAAGGGGCAGGAGCTTCCAGCAGTACCATTGGGTCATCTGAAACTGTTGGTATCAGTTACTGGTCTCCAGACCATAAGCATTGCTTGTGGAACTGTATTTTCCATTTCCAGCAACTACTTTGGAGCCTTTGAGACAAATAACAAACTTACCAGTGATGAGTGACAGTACACCTTAGGCTCTTCCTACAGCTCACTGCCTCAAGATTTTATTCTCTGGGCTTTGGAGAGAAGCATAGAGAGAAGCTACTGCAGCTGCATCCTAATCAGAAATAGAATTTGGCGTGAGTGCTCAATCTGAGAACATTCCATAGAAAGCTGGAGTAATTAAGCAGACACATGGTTTATTTGCTCCTGAGCTTATTGAACGGATGAAGCTTTGCTTTGCCAGAATATTTAGGGATGCAGTCTTCAGTTTTCAGATGGCTTTGGACAACAGAATATTATATTGTAGTGTGGTGGTTTAGCTCTTTCAAAAAATAATGAAGCATAACCTCATTTATCTGGGGAAAGAAATCTTTGTTTTCTGGGGATGTAATATGTGGAGTGCTGCTAACAGTTTTATTTTGGGTTTTAACTGCAAGGAGAAGCTGTTCCATAGCTATCTATCAGTTCCATAGCTATTTTGCTTGTGTGCATATTTGCTGGCAGTGCTTCTCATAATATGGTCATGAGATACTATCAACAACTCTGTGAAAGGAGGAAGAGCTTCCTTTTCTAACAACAGCTTCACTGACTTAAACCTGTCAAAATCGTGTTAATAGCTGATTTATTTTAATAAACCTGTAACTACTGATCGATTTGTCATCTTTATTAACAGAGCAAGCTCTTGCCCATAGCATGTGAATTAATGCCAGCTTGTTGGATTTATGGATGTAGAGCCTACAATATTAATATGGATCGTGATTTTCTTAACCTGAGTTTTTCTGGAGTAGGTGCTCAAAATTCTTTATTGCCATAGGGAACATTTTATATTATTGATATTTGATGGGTTCTGCTAATGCTGGAGAATTTTTGTGACTGAGGGTTGAACATGAGTTATTACTGCTTGAATACTGCATGCATGGAGAAGAAAAGATGTTATTTAGTCCTACATCAGTCTGTTTATTTCCCAGGTAACATGCATGTGTCACTAGCAGAGGCTCTGGAGGTTCGGGGGGGACCATTGCAAGAAGAGGAAATATGGGCTATTTTGAATCAAAGTGCAGAGAGCCTTCAAGAACTATTCAGAAAAGGTAAGCATTTTTTGAGACTGATAAATACAGAACTGGAAACATCTTGGTTATATTAATGTGCCATATAAGTAAGCTGCCTTGTCCTTCCTAGGCTCCAAACCCAAACAATACCTTGCTCCTAGGTTGTCTCTGGGTAAGTGCCTCTCTGCACCACAGCCCAAAGGTTGCTTTCAACCTTCACTTCATGTTCTGCTAGAACCTGTGGCACATCCCAGTTCTTGTGGTGGTAACTTCAATTATTTTAGACCCATTGGAGTGAGATGGAAACATAGGAAAATAAGTGATAAATAAGTCTGAAACCGCTGGAACACTTTGGTACTGAAGGGGACATGGAAATGGGTACAGTACTGTGCAGTCACGACCAGTGTGCTCTGAAGAGATTTTGTCTCAAAGGGGAAAAACAGAAAACTTCACCAGAGGGGTAGGTATGATTCTCCAAAATGCAAGTGGCAGCACCTACATAGCTACTGAAGGAATGTGGTGTTGACTTGTTCTTCAAAGGAGTAGAAGTATTTCTTCTCCCTCCCCCCTCCCACCTCAGCAGGCTCCAAGCTCAGCATCTGCAATACTGCTAATAATACACATTTTAGCACTAGGTCTGAATATGGAACTTTTCCCCTTCCTTATGTTTTCCTTTCTTTTTTTTAAAATATGCAAGTCCTTAACACCCTTCCGTCCCTTTCTTTTCTAATAGCAATGAATGCTTAACCCAGATATTGAACTTCAGTAGCATCTTTAACTTGTTCTTAGATAAAGTATATATTCCCATGATTCATCCTAGTATTTCAGCACCTTTATGGGGTGTCATCTCTTTATATCTAAGCATGCATATGTAAGATTATTCAGTTTTATTAATGAAAAATCAAAGGCTCACACTTTGAAAATACTCATTGTTTTGCGACATTACTATGCAAGGGGCACATCTTTGTTATTTAGGGCAAAATATTTTGTATATTTTGCAAGAATTTGATTTAGAATTTTATCAAGATTCAACATTTAGGTTGTTTTGGTCTGGTTTTTTCAAGATTTGGCTTAGACAATCTATTGAGTCAGACACTGGCTCTGTATTATGTGTTGCACAGTCTCTGAGAGTGGTCTCTGTTGGATACTTGACAGGCTCCAGAGAAGGCAGATGTGGGCAGAAACTGCTGTATGGTGCCTGATCTCTGATCACACTTGACTTAACTTTACAAATATGAATTTTATCAACTTCTCCAACATATTTTTTGCCAGGTGAATTATAGGTATCTCATATAAGTGATACCTATATCTATCTATCTATGTGTCTATCTATCTATCTATCTATATATATATATGGGTGTGTATATATATATATATAGGTATCCCATTCAAATTTACCTTCTCTTTACCAGTGTTCTCACAGCCTATGTGTAGTAAAAAGCTTTCCCTATTAGGAATGCTGAGTTTATTGTTGCAGTTTGAGCAACTGACCTGTCCTGCTGCTTCTCATATTGCAAGAAAAGGAAAGCTGGCATCTGCTTTCCTCTCTTTCACTCTTTGTTGTCTCTTAGAGGCAGTCAGGAGAATTATTTCTTTTAAGAGGGCAGATTGTTAAGACCTTGACATAAGAGGGATCTTGGATGATTAAAGGTTTACTCTTGTAAACTTTGCAGGTATTGACACATGGAGCTCCATCTTCTAATCCACCTGCAAGATCACAGTTGTATGAGCACATAGTAGTGGTTTCACTACTAATTTTCCACTTAAAACTTTATCCTGTGTCTAAATTTTTTTCTAGAAGGGAGTCTCCACTGAAAATAAGAGCTCACCCTTTCTTGTCCTGAGAATAGTGCAGAAAAGTTGCCATAATCTCTGTGAAGACTGCATGCAAGCATTGACAACAGGGACACAGTCAGCCCTCCTTCAGAAGAACAAGTACTGAAAGATGAGAGTACAAAACAGAAATCTGCCCCAGGACTTCTGATATGTATTTTTAAGGAAGGGGAATGTTTGCAAGCGAAGACTGGCTAAGGTGGCAGAAGCTTCTGATCTTACTTCCCATCCATGAAGACCAAAACATAAATTCAGATAAAATCAGTGCCAGAAGAATCTGTCTCTTTTTTTGGAGATGAAGCTGTTTTATTGAGTTGTTTTTCTGCTAGTTCAGCAAACCATTTTCAGTTGCTTGCTATTAATTAACCTGGGATGTAGCCTTTGGTAAAACGCACTTCAAGAGACACTCAAATGAAAGAGCTTTTCTGGGTAGCTAAGGTTGATAAAGGTAATCTAATTCTTCCCAGCAAGAGTTGGATAACCAGACAGTCTTTAATGAAGGTTGTCTTCACTCAGGAAGCAATCTAGAAACATTTTTTGTCATCTTGAATATCCGTTTCTAGCTAGCTTATGAAGGTGGTGTTGACGTGCAGGAATAGAAAATGTGGAGGTTCCTCTAGGCTTGTCTGACTCAATTTTGCTCTTTATTTGTGGAGGGCTTGTAACAAACAGGGGATCCTAAAGAAATCTTGTTGTCCTTGGTCAGGCCCATTTCTTCCATGCATTTGGTGTGGAACAGCTATTTTGTGGCAGAGGGTGAGTTTCCAAAATTCTTCAGAACTGACTGATCACCCCATGGCAGAGGGAGATAGGGCAAGCTTTTAGCTTCTGCAAGATGACAGCATGTTCAGCTTTGACCAGCTCTCAAAAGTGCTCTTCCTCCCTGTACAGAGTCCTGGAGTCCCTGAACATGCTGTTCTGTAACAAAATATAAACTTTACTGAGTGTTTTGTAAATTTTTTCTTTAAAAAAAATTAAATTAGGCATATTGTTCAATGGTCTGTGCACCAGCTGTTTTGAAATGAGGGGGATAAAAAAGGCTGTGGAAATAGTCCACTCTTAAATTGCCATCTGTTGGCAGCCTCCCCACACCAACCCAGGAACCAGAGATGGTTAAAGGAATTACCAGCCTAAGTAATTATTTATGTATGTGATCCTGGTAGAGTTTTGGTAGTTTGTTTCAAGTTGGGAATCTTGCTATCACTCAGTCAACTGAGAACCTGTTCTTCAATTAATTTCTTACTTAAGCTAGTTTCTGGAAATTAGAAAAAATGTCCAGGACAAGCTTCTGTTACAGATTTGAGGACTTCTCTATATATATAGAAGTTGTGCATGTCTTTTAGTGAGTCTATCTTCTTATCCATCAAAGCACTGAATAAGAGAAGCACAGGATGAGGATCCATTGTCTTCATGGTTAACTGTCTATCACATCACACCTTATTCAGCAACAGATACAGAAATGTGCATATTTTTATCCCTCTTTGTATTTATGGTTCTAACAGATGTTGAACTCCTTAAAAATACTTCACACATTTATTTCTATCATTATCAAAAATGAAAGCCTAGACTGAAGTGCCCAGTTGCTAATCACCAGTTTAGAAGATCAGCTCTGGTAGCTGTGTTGTCAGCACGTTATAAGCTGTTAAATGAAGGAGAAAGGCAATCTAGGACTCAGTTGCAGATCTGACATCAGTTGCACTGGTGATGTTGAGATTAATCTGGAGATTTGAAAAGGCCGATACCAGACCTGCCCTTCTCTTACATCTGTTTAATTATCTGCAATAACTATTTTGTTGTTGAAAGGGTGTATCAGCTGTTTCAGACGTGCTGTATCTTGCACTCAGAACTCCATGAGGTCAAAGAAACAAGTCTTTGAAGTAATCTCAAATGTGAGTGTATAAGCATAAGGAGAATGCTGTCCTCGCTGCTGCTGAGAATTATAAAACAGGCGTCCCTCTAATTTGCTAGGTTTAACTGGAAAAGATTTATCTAAACTGGAAACTGGAAAAGCCTTCATATGTCACTTAGGCCACTCCTGTTCTAAAGTGTGCGTTGAGGATTCTGAAAATAATTGGACCTTAAGTTTGGAGACATGTATCTAAAGGAAGGGGAAGAGAAGGGGGAAAGTGAGTCTGATATTAAAAAGACAGGTTGAGCAAAGAAAGAAAGTCTTTGCAAGTTGAATGTCTTGCAAATTTGCATATGGGAGATTATTTATGTAAAGAAAAGTTATATCATCTGCAAGTGGATGTGAAGAAGGAAGATTATGGTTTTCAGGGACCTGTAAATCTTGTTGACAGTCAAACTACTGTAGTTGCTTTGCTTAAGCAAGTGTAATGAAAAGAAGGAAGGCAAAGTGTGAAATGTGTTGATGGGGACTAGTGGTGAGTCCAAAGTAATCACAGACCTAGTTGGGGTGGAGCAGGAAATGGATTGGTTTGGTTGACAAGAAGAAAAATGCAACAGGAAGGGGTAAAACCCCAAATCCTCATTTCCTAGGTCGTCCTTATTGGCAGGTGATAAATGATTGCTTTTTCCCTTTGCCAGTAACTGTTGGGGAATGATTTTTCTTTATTCATCATCTGGTGACATTTGATCTTTTGGTTGCTGAGAAGGAGAGAGATTGGGCTTTTGTAACTTTATTGGGGTTTTAAAAATTTTTTAGTTTCTTTTCCTCATCCCTTCCTCCACCTCCACCCACCCTACTCACACCAAAGAGGCTCAGTGACTACTTGCACTCTTGGCAGAGCTCAGCTGGATGTAGTCAGCACGACAGTGAAGTGCACTGTGGTGCTTGATTGTGGGGCAGCTCAGGAACAGAAACTGATCTCGGAAACTAATTGTTCACCCTGTTTCTTGCTCCAGTATCCTCAGGAAAGAGTACATCTCAGTTTTCCAAGGGGTTCAGTATCCCATCAGAGCTCTCCTGTCCCTTTGTGCTGAAGGGAGAGGGAGCAGAGACAGTGCGGTGCTGCCTGCCCTGCCCTGCACAGCAGGCGTGCAGGGACATGCTGTGCCAGCCCAAGGACGTGCGGATTTCCAGCAGAAGTGGTCCCGTGGGCTGGCATAATCCTGCAGGATTCCTGGCCAGGCTGCAGGGGAGTCAGTGGTCTGTCTGCCTCCAGCCTGGCCTGAGCTTACAAATTTTCAGATTACTTGTCTCAATGAGGTCTATGGAGGGAAACAAAGACATGTGTTGGAAACGTTGTGTATATTTTTGGGTTGTTCTGTGCTTTTCAGAGATTTGTGTGTGTGTGTCTGTGTGCTCTGTGCTAATGGGTGTGGCTTAAGAGAGAAGTGGGGGAAAAAGATCCTGAAGGACTGGCTTGTCTGTTACTTGGGAATTCAAAATTACCTGCCATCAATAATGTAAAATAGATCCATTTCAAATATTTGTCTTCATGTTTCTTAGAATATGGTGGGTCTTTTTTATCTTAGGCTATTTGTATGCTGTTAAAGCACACAAAGGAATTTTTTCCTCTCTCATTTGTTTGGCAGATGCTCTGTAGCTGAAGATTATTTCTGTTTTTATTATGTTTAAAGCCAGTTCACTCTCTCACTTCAAGTAGGACTATGCTATTTATCTCTGCCTTGGCACTGCTGGAAATGCTGTGCTCTCACAAGTGTTTTGTTACCGAGTTGCATAGTTCTGGAGTTAACTCAGAAGGCTGGCAGCTCTAGCACAGTTGAAAGCCCAATGGATAGAAAATTGACCAGAAGCCATATCCTGAATTCCAGTGCCTTTAAAAAAGGGGTTGAAACCCTCTTTTTTTGTTGTTGTTTTGTTTTGTTTTTTGTCATTTTCCTCAGTATTTTCAGGAGTATGTTACCCTTACTGCTCTTGTAAATTATTCTGAAAGCCTAAACAGAAGATGACATGAATATTATCACTGCAAAATAGTTTCTTTTGTTTTCCTATAGTTGCTGGCTGTTTGATGCATTGCGTCTTTGCTACTTTTTTATCCATGGTGCAAATACGCTAGAGTAGTGTTACTAAAAAGTATTTCCTTAGGTATATCTACCTGGTTGGAGCTTTGAGATAGTTATTTTGGCTTATGATGCATGCCTTAAGGAAGAAACTGGAGAATTAATTGTTTTATCCTCGTTCTTCTTAACAATAGATGAGATTCTCTGGAGTTGTGATGTAGGCACTAGGATTTGCTGCATTAGTTATAAGCTACTGAAGGAAGAAGCTGAGAAAATATCAATAAAATGAGCCTGGCAAAATCAGTCCTTTTTCTAAACTTCCTGGTTTATCACATTTTATGTTGCTTCAGGTCATGAAGATTCTTGAGTGGGGGTGGATCAATAAATTCAGACTCTATAGGGGACAAATGCCTTAAAGTTTGTTGAAATTAATATTGGGAAGACTTCAGACTAATTTGGGGGGGTTAATTCTCAAAACTAAATCAATTTTTTGTCTTAGTATGTTTCAAAATATGAAGAGTTTTTATGTATTTCAAGTATTTGTTATATAAAATGTTAAGATTAAAGCCTCTACATTTCTTAAGGTTCCTGAGTTGGGACTCATAAGGTGAAATCTTAAAATATTATAAGATATTGGTTGTTTAGGGTTTTATATCAGTGGTGAATACACACAAAGTGGTGCAGAATCCAGTAGTTACTCACAGGATAATTTTTGAAAGTTAAAGGCCAACTAGGGTAGTCTTCCTGAAAATGTTTTTGGAAGCCTTGCTATATAATGTGGTATTTTCGTGTTATATATAATAGGAATGGCCTGTCCATCTTTATGGGTTTCTTTTAACATCTGGACTTGCTGCCACAACAGTGACCAGCACTTGTTCTGTTTGTTTCAGAGGAAGTGGGGTTAGAAAATGGAAGGAGAATTACTTGGGAGATCCTTTTACACCTGATACCTGCAAGCAGTAATTTAATACACTTCCTAGGAGATTAGAAATATTCTAGATTACAAGATAGTTCATCAGTCTAGGAACCAGCATTGTAGGAATATCCTGAGCTGGAGAATGGAAAATGTTAGTAATGGTGCTAATGGAGGAAATTATTATTCTGCTGGTTTTGCTTACTATGTCAAGGGAAAAGGACATATCATTCAAATGGGTGTTTCCTCAGGTCTTTGATATATTGTGTAGCAGAAGGCAGAGCTATTGCCTTTTTGCCTATGAAAAAAATAAAAGTTAACTTTTAGTTTTATTTAGTAAAACCTCATGCCTCCTTCAGTGAAACTGAGTTGATTCGTGTTTGAGGTGTGAAAAAATGTTTTGACCTTAAAAAATGTTTTGGTTTTTTTTTTTCTTTTTTTATTAAGTTAGTTTGACAGCAGTATCATCAGACATCAAAAACCTAGCTGGCAAATTGCATATTTTGGTTACTTTTGGTTCTGCAATTTCAGTGCTTGTTTTGAAATGTTCAGGTATTTGTAATATTTTTTCACTTTAGACTAAAAAGGACTTCTGTGCCCCAAAACTCTTTTGTTTTGTCTCATTCTATTAGCCACTCCAATGAGTATTTTCCTTCTTCACTAACTTTGTCTACTCTCTTCCAAACATTGCTGCTGCAGTGGTGCTATGTCAGGATAGGAGCAAACTCCATTGTAGGACTGGAGTTTGGAATGGAATTCCTGTTGTAGGAATTAGCCTTAATGACATGTGCACTGCAGAAAGAGAAAGCATTTTATGTGTCAACTGTAACATAAATGAAATAACTTCAGGACAGGAGATTGTGAGTATTTTAGCAGGCTCTTCCTGAGCTTGCTGGTATGAATAATAGTGAAGAATATGAAAAAAAAGATAGGTGTTACTCCCCAGTGTGATTAAAATTGAGGTTGTTGTTGTGGTTATGAAACACCACAGGTGGAAAAGGAAGCATGAATCTCTTCCACTAGTAGTATGTAGGCTGATAATAAACTAACATCCAGCAAGGGCATCAAACAACATTGCTTCATTTTCAGGGTGGTTTTTGGTTTTTTTTTCCCTTTTCAATTACAGCTGATCCTACTGCTCTGGGATTCATCATTTCTCCGTGGTCTCTCCTGTTGCTCCCATCTGGCAGTGTGTCATTTACTGATGAAAATGTGTCCCAACAAGACCTGCGAGCGTTCACAGCACCGGAGGTTCTGCAGAACCACTCGCTGTCGTCCCTGTCAGATGTTGAAAAGGTACAGTGCCTCTTCCTTGGCAGACAGCTCTGGTGTTTTGTTGTTGATCCCTTCACAAAATAGCTTTAAACTGTCCTTTTTGTCTCCCCATGGTTTGTGATTCATGTAATTTCTTTTGTGAGGTGGGAGAGGGATCCTCCTACTTTGTTTTTTCTGGTTAAAGTGGAATAGTGATTACAGTTGCATGCAGTTGTGAGGAAGAGTCTATACAAGCCCTGGCCACGTACATACTTGGGCAATGGCTGCACAGAATTTCCACTTCTCCTTTTTAACTCTTTCACAAGGGTAAATGTTCAGACAGGTAAGGTTTGTATACGTGTTCTACTCTAGGTCACTGACAGGTACAGTCAAAATGATTATCTTCTCAGCTGTCTTCTTGACAATAATTTGTTGTGAATGGTAACACTTTCCTCAGAAAACCATTCCCTTGGCTTAGCCAAAGATCTTTAGCAGTGGGAGTGAAAAGGAAGCTGAGCTATTTGTATCTCCTTGGCTTCCCTGGATCAATAATCCTTAGAGGGAAGCTAGCCACAGACAGTGTTGTAATCTGGGAACAATTATGACATTTGGCAGTGTTCGTCCAGGAAGAAACAGCTCTTTCTTCAGAGGAAAGTGGTATTGGCATCGGTTGCTGTTGTGTGCACAAGGACTATTAAAACATGTGTTTCTGTGTTGAATATTTTGTTTTAGCAGCTTTTCGTATATAGTCAGTATTCTTCAGGGCTATATCACCGAACACCTACTGAAAATCCACAGTTACTCTCAAGCCCTTCAGACAATTCTTCTTGCCCTGCATATTGTCAAAATTAATGGTATTACAAAATATGTTCACAGTTTTGTCTATGGCAAAACTATAAACAATTAGAATCCTAGGCTGAAAGTTAATAACACTGACATCAATGAAGACTCAGGTTCAGTTATGTAGGATGCAGCTGCCAAATCCAGTAGTCATACTGTTGGAATTGTTTCTTTGTTTTCAAGAGGGACAACACTTTTGAAGACAGTAGTATTACCTCTAGTGCCAGCTCTGAAGTTCATGTACAAAACTGTCTTTAAAAATGGCAGAAAAAATAGTTCTGAAGTGACAAGCTTGTGACCTTTGTCAGAGCTGATTGCATTCTTTGTTCTCTGCCAGTATTCAATATGCTACTTTTTCTCTTTTTGAAATAAATGGAGGACTGTTACTATGAAAAGCCGTGCTGTGATGTTTCTTAATCTTTAGGAAGGAGGCACTCAGAGGGACCTCTGTGGCCTGTAAATGCCAGCACAGAGCGTGTCAATAGTCCATGACCAAATGATGGCACTCTGTACATGTGCAGGGCTGAGTAATCCTCACTCATTAGGGCTGTGTGAATTTCTGCCCTGGTGTCAGCATAACCCTGCTTGCTGGGTGGGAGGTGATCCTCTTAGCTGCTTATGTGGAAGAAGGGAGCCCCATGAAACATAGCTTTGTACAAAAACTGGTGTCCTTTTATGGCTTTATTAGTTGAAGTTGGTAAGGGTGATAAATAGCTTATATTTGCATCCGTCTTTTCTTGACTGCTTCCCTTTGCATTCCTATTAAACTCTGTATCAGGTGTACACTGGTTCTTTGTAAGGTATATGTTGACTTCATGTTTCTTAGATCACAGAATCAGATTTTGCATTGCTGACTGTGGTAACTTTTGATACGTTTAAACTTTTTTTTTTCTTCTGTCACAACTGGCCGTCGTTCACTCAATTAATTTACTGGAAAACATTGGTGTTTTTCTTTTTGACTGTTCCACTAAANTCATTGGTGTTTTTCTTTTTGATTGTTCCACTAAAAACTGCTGAAGGCAGAAAAACACCTTGTTTTTTAAGGCCTTGTGTCAGACAGTGACAGGGTTGCCTTTGTCTTTTCAGTTATGACTGTACTTGCTAACACAAATTAACAGTGTATTCAAGGAGATATACTAAATATAAATTACAGTCAGTAAATGAATACCCCTTTGATTCCAAGACATACAGTCAATTTG
>VYZP01077807.1:0-11984 GCA_013400635.1 Hypocryptadius cinnamomeus | reverse complement strand
GCCCCGGCGCTGCTCTGCGGGCTCCTGGCGGCCGTGGCCGCGGTGGCCGAGGGCGGTCGAGCGCTCCCGCAGCTCAGCGACGACATCCCGTTCAGGGTGAACTGGCCCGGCACCGAGCTCAGCCTGGTCGGTACCGCGCCGGGCCGGAGGGCCCGCAGGCCCGGAGAGGGGCTCCGAGCCTCCCCGCCGCACAGGGGGGCTTGGGTGGGGCTGGTCCGCCGCCGGAGGGAGCCCGGCTGCTGGGAGAGAATCCCGGGGGATTCTGTGCCGAAAGCGGCGTGGGGAGAGCTGGGGGTGAAGGGGGATGGCTGGGGCTGGGGGCTGTAGTAAAGGTCTGAAATGGGAGAGCAGGAGTGAGGGGAGCATGGAGGGGATCGGGGATATGGCTGGAAGCAGAAGGTCCAAAGCGAAGGCAGCAGCGAGCAGCTCCCAGCCAGCTAAACCACCAAACTCGAGTCTTGTGGTATGATTAAATCCCAGGAAATAGTCTGGAGCGCCGCTCAGGAATTCAGGGGTGTTTCTAACGAGTAGCATTAAAAAGCCCCTGCCTGGCTGATCCGTGGGTTGGTTGTTTTCTCAGCCAACCACTGGTGTCTTGTACAAGGAGGACAATTATATCATCATGACCACTGTGGATAAAGAGAAGTACAAGTGTCTCCTGCCATTGATAGCCAGTGGCAACGAGGTGAGTTCAGGCGAGTTATTCTGTAAATATAAACTGCAGCTGAGTCTTTACGTTGTCAGTTTCAATATCATGAGATATCCTTTTGTTGCAGGAAGAAGAAAAGGACTATAAGGGTCCTACTCCAAGGGAGCTGCTGGAGCCTCTCTTCAAGCAAAGCAGCTGTTCCTATAGAGTATGTTACTTTTGTCCTGTTCATTAAATGCCAGTTAAAAGGTTACAGGCCAGTGCATCTCAAGGTTTTAGGGTAGTAAATGAGATACTAAGACATTCTGGAACAAGGTCTTTACAACTTTATGCTATAATGCTGGCAAAATTCTGTGTGATTAAAGATGTCAGAATTCAGATAAATGGGTTGCTCTGGTAGCAGTTAAAAATATGGAATTTTTTTCTTTTTAATTTAATATTTTTCCTTTGTTTTATCTGTGTGAAAGTCAAGGAAATCTTCTCTGGTGTGTTTGTTTGGGCAACACTGAGACCACTCGCTGCCCTCTCGTTTTTGAGGGTGCTCCAGCATTTTGCTGCAAAAGCCAACATTTGAGTGGTTTAGTGGTGTGTAAATACACCTAAAGATAATTTTTAAAATGTCTTTTATTTCTAAGATTGAATCTTACTGGACTTACGAGGTCTGCCATGGGAAGCACATCCGTCAGTACCACGAGGAGAAGGAAACGGGGCAGGTAGGCTGCTCACAACCCCCTTCCACACTTACACAGTCCTGCTGAACTCCTCCTGCAGACTTGAATTGTTGTAATAATTTAGCCATGACTCTGTTTCCTTAGTGCAGAAAAACTGCATCTTTATTGCACAGGACATGTTTTACAGCATTATCAGGAGGCACTGTGTCAGATCTTACTGGTTGGCAGTACACTTAGTTCATTGCTCGGTACACGATATTTTGCATATCTCTTAAACTTCTGTGTTTTTAGTTCGTTTACATATTTTTTTGTTGAGTCTCGTGAGACAGATCTCTTGTATTACAGATTCTATTTGTTCTTCACCCTGGAAATAGATTGTTGTGTTAATGAACTCTCATTCCCAAAATTGTTTCGTGTGGGAACTTGCAAGCTGTCTGCACTTAGAAGTGACAGACTAGCTTTGGCACTTTAGCAGAGCAAGGCCTGATTTCATAAGGCCTTTCTTTTATAATTTCTTTTATCTGTTTGCAACATTGAATTCCCTGAAAAAGCTTGGAAAGTGGTAACTGATGTTTGTTTTGATTGTAGAAAATAAACATCCAAGAATACTACCTGGGAAATATGATAATGAAGAACCCATTGTCAGAACCAGGTGTGTTTTAAATTATTTCATTCTGCTGATAATGAATTTTTTTGGGTTTCAATTATTCCTGTCTGACCAGCTTGAGAGCCTTTTTTCAGGGAACCTGGCACAGGTCCCCAGAAATATCCAAGTGCCTAGAGTGGGACTTGTGTGGAAATGAGGTCGCTGAGCCCCAAACTCAAGGAGCAGTTTAGAATAGCTGCTTTTTGGAGCATTTTTTGCCTGCAGATTAATTCAAAGAAGTCTTCCAAATCCACAGACTAAATGTTCATTCAGGGTTGATGGAAAGAACAGAAACAGAATAGAAAAACATCACCTAGGCTGGGGTGTTTGTTTCATTCTAGGCTAGTGTGTGAAAGGCAGACACCGTTGTTTTCCTAGAAGTGATGAACTGGAACACTGCAGTCTCTTGGGGGGGATTTAGTGCTGTTCATCCCACTTCTGGATCTCTGGCTGCAGCCCTGAGTTAGGGATCTTAGTCCTGGAAAGAACCAGGGCTTCACATCATGCCTTGTTCGGCCTTTCTGGGTGAGTGGACAGAATGTTTGATTGGAGTCACCCATTTTGTGGGGCTGGATGTTGAAGCCTGATGGGACCTCAGGTGACCATAGCTGAGGCTGTCAGGCTGTTGTCCCTCTGCCCTTCCTGCTTAGGTGGCAGATTGTGTCCTGTGTCCTTTCCCTGCTTCCTATCTGGCAGCTCCTGCTCCTTCCAAAGCACCTGCCTGTTTCCTGTCCAATTCCCACCCTTTCCAAACAGCTGCAGTGACGTGTTCTGCAGCCCTGCCTTGTGTCAGGGCTGGATTTGGCCTGTCCTGCCAGCTCCAGGTGGTTTTGTGATGAACTGACGTGTATTTTGCTCTGTTTGCTGTGAGCCTCAGATCACTGGTTATTTCCTTTCTTTCCTCTTTTGCACCTGCAAGTGGCTCTTGGCAGTATATAAAGCACCAGCAAATACACAAACCAGAAAAGCTTCTCTGTGAAATTCCTTTTTTTTTTTTCAAGTGCACAAACTTACCTCGTTCTTAATTATTCCCTAGATCAAGAAGAGAAGGAAAATTCCAAAGACGGTGCAAAAGAGGCAAGTGAAAAATATCTATTTTAACTTCTCATCAATAGTGGAGGCAATTTATATATCATCACAGAATCCCAGAATGGTTTGTGTTGGAGGGGACCTCAAAGATATCCAGTGCCACCTGCTATGGGCAGGGACAACTTCCACTATCCCTCATCCAACCTGGCCTCGGACACTTCCAGGGATGGGGCAGCCACAGCTTCTCTGGGAAACCTGTGCCTGGGCCTCCCCACCCTCACAGGGAGGAATTTCTTCCTAATGTCCAATCTAATGATAAGATGATGTAATTAGTCCCCTCCCAAAATGAATATCAAGAAATTGAACTGTTCCTGCGCTGCACTTCTCTTGCTTTTAATTATCAGTCCCAGCTCAGAACATTTATTTAGTCTTGCTACTCAAATGACTTACACTTGTCAAAGCCCTACAGCACCAAATCCTTAAGAGCTGACTTGCTGACCCATCCCATAATACTCCATGCTTCCCTTTCCTCTTAGAGGACTTCCCCACTTGTTCAGGCCCCAAAACTCAACTCTTGAGCAGCTGATTCTATAGCAGAGCAATGGGAGTACCTGAAGCACGCTGGAGTTTGGAATTAGTGAGAGCAGGCTTGACCTTGTTGCCAGTTCCCCTTAATTTTCATGCTGAAATGAAGTTTTTGTGTCTGGGGCCTTTGGAATAGCCCAGGGTGGTGGCTGTGTAGTGATCTCAGCAATACCCAGGCCTCAGGAGCGTTTTGAAAGTCATGTGGGGGCAGAACGGGGCCTGTTGTGGTGGCAGTGGCAGCTGTGCCTCTTGGAAAGCCGAGAAAACAAAGTGTTTTGCAGTGCAGCTTTTCTCCCTTCAGCTTCAGAGGAAATGAAGTCTTTTATTGCCTTTTCCTTGGGCAGTGTTTATGATGCACTTGCCATGTCAGGGTTTCCTGGAATCTCTTATCAGGAAAGGGCATGTTGGTTCCTTGATCTCATGAATGTCTTCACTCGTGGTGAAGCAGTTTCTGGGAGGATTCAGTGGCCTGGGACAGGGTGACGTGGCTTGAAAGCCAAAGCAGGCTCTGTGAAATTCCTTCCTGGATCCCTGGAGGGTCCTGGATCCCTGGAGTGTCCTGGCCCCAGAAAACACCTCTGTCTTTTAGCACAGACCCCTGTGTGTTCAGCACTGAAAACCTTCAGCAGCTCAAGCAATATGGGTAGAAAAGAGTCAGTTTGTGGGTTTGGGCACTTTGGGAAGCCAGGAACTCCAGCTAATTCCAGGATAGAGATTTACCACTTCATGGAGTGAATGTCTTAGAGAGGGAGCTGGATGAAACACCAAGGAACAAACCTGAAGGGAGCAGACTAGAAAGTGTGACAAAATGGGATTTACATTGTATACACCATTAACTTCGTTAGCCACACCCACCGGTGCTGCGGGATCCTCTGGATAAGGAGCAGCCTGGCCTGGGAGTGCTGAGAGGTGTAGTGCAGGTGCCAGAGTGACTTTGCAGGGCTTTTTGGATTACTTAGGGCCTGATGCTGCAGGTGATAAGCCTGGCAGACCCAGTTTGGGTGAGCACCAGGACAGGTCTGGATATTGCAGAAACACTGAGTAGCCACACAGGGTCTGACTTTAACCTGGTAATGCTGGCTCTGCACACAGGAACAACATTTTTTTTTTCAGAGGTATCTCACGAGCTTTGCTGTGATTGTGACCTGTTCCTTTCCCTCACCCAGATCCCCACAAAGAACATCGAAGGGCAGATGACGCCCTACTACCCCGTGGAGCTGGGCAATGGCACTCCCTGCAGCCTGAGGCAGAACCTGCCCAGGTCCAGCACAGTGATGTACATCTGCCACCCCGAGGCCAAGCACGAGATCCTCTCCGTGGCAGAAGTCACCACCTGTGAGTACGAGGTGGTGATCCTGACCCCGCTGCTGTGCAACCACCCCAAGTACAGGTACAGTGCCCAGATACACTAAACACAGTGCCCAGAGCACTTCTGTCTCCTCTTAGTTTGTGATTTCTTCATCTTCATGGTATTTGAAGACTGCAGATACCATGTGTGTACACTTCAAAAGTCTATAAAAACCAAAAAGTATCTTCTCCAACCATAACCTTGACCTTGACTTTAGCTCCTCCCAACATGAGGAGCTCTCTAGAAGCCATTTCCATATGAAGAATTCACAATTTCAGTGTTATTTTCCAAAAATGAAGTGTAGGCTTCTTGTTTCCTCCCCTTCCCTGAACTGTTCCACGTATCTGAGGGACCTCCTGAGTCTTTGGACCTTGCAAGGGGTGTAAAGAGAACTGCCAAGGGAACATGCCATACAGACAAGGGGGGATAATGGACAGGATTCCGGGATTTACACAGCTGTTGGAACAAGTGAATATTTAATCAAGGATCTGAAACAGGCCACAAGGCCTGAAGGCAAAATCCAGGACTTTGTAAACATGTGGCAGTTGGAGTTACTAAATGCTGAAACCATTTTTAATGTTTGGTATCCACTGTAAGTTTTCTCATGTGGATGGGTTTGGTCATACTCTGTTATCTGCTGCACTTATCTGTGGCACTGTTTTATGTGTGAGTCTTTTAAGCCTCTGTAGCAGTAGAAAAAAAGCATAGAAAGTGCACAGGGAAATTGTTCTGTTGCTCGATAAGGATAAAATCTGGAGCTGCTGCCTCCTTCCAAAGGGTTCCTGGCCACCAGCAGGGAACACTGAAAATAAACACACAGGATCATCATTCCCCCCCTTACATCACCTTGGTAAAAAAGGAAAGGTGGAGGTGGGAGCCTGGGAATGCTGCCCAGTGACATCACAGGGATCACAACCCAAATTCCAAGTTCAGTGCTCTTTTTTCTTGTTGTGTGTTCCCAAAACAGCCCTGAGCAGTGCCTCAGCCTCTGGGGCTTTCCCTGTACACCTGGCATCTCATCCAGGGATGCACCTGCACCACCTGAGCAGCTGCAGATCCAGAAGCTCAGAGCACTGAACTGATTCCTGTACTTGAAGGTGTAACAGTGACATGTTCTTACCTTGCTGGGCAGGTTCAGGGCTTCCCCTGTGAATGACATCTTCTGCCAGTCCCTTCCAGGATCCCCACTTAAACCCCACAACCTGGAGCAGCTGGAGAAACAGCAGGAAATGCTGAAGATGCCTTTTAGGAGGGTTAAGGAGGTAGGATTTATTTCATTTACTTTCCATCTTTAAGACATTTTGTAAGATGATGTCAGTCTTTCTATTGGTCTTTAAGCTTGTTGAAACCATCTGTGACTCACCCTATTTGGAAGGAAAACAAAGCAAGTGTGGGCTACTGATTTAATTTTTTGTAACCTTTGTAGTCTACAGTTCACAAATGTGTGAAGATTTTGAGTGGGATTTTCTTTCTTTCAGCTAAAATTGACTGAAACAGCCAACCTGATTCAGTGTTCAGTAACTTCATATAACTTGTAAGACTTTGTAGGGGACTTAATTGTATCCTTTAATTGCAGGAAGAAATGCCTTCAGCGAAGGAAGAGAAATTCTCTTCCATCCACAAGCCTGTGGCTGTTGGGAGCCACCAGCTGTTAACGGTGGGGACAACCCACATCTCCAAACTGACCGATGAGCAGCTCATCAAGGAATTCCTCAGTGGGTCCTACTGCTTCCATGGGGTGAGCAGCAAAGCCACCTGGAATAAAGCTATGTGGAGTACATCCTAATTTATGTACTTCTTTAGTTTTTATCTTTAACTTTTCTGTTGAAATTCAGTTTATTTGAGCATACAGTGAAATGAAAGTTGGTAACAGAATTAGCCATGAAGGATTTTCATTAACTAGCAGATATGGAGTTTTACAGCTGAAACAGCTGGTTTAGGGTCTGGGGGCAAAAGGATGGGTTTGTTTTGGGGTGTTCTGTTTGTTTTAGGGGTTCTGTTTGGTTCTTTCTAACACTGAGGTTGTTCCTCTTCCCAGGGCGTTGGCTGGTGGAAATACGAATTCTGCTACGGCAAATACGTCCACCAGTACCACGAGGTGTGTTCAGAGAGTTCTGTTAGTTCCTTTAAGTTCCTGTTAAGAAAATACAATCCTCTGGACACAGTGTAGTGATCAGCTTTTCCTGTTTTAGGATAAGGAAAGTGGCAAGACCTCTGTGGTGGTGGGTACGTGGAGCAAGGAGGAGCACATCGAGTGGTCGAGGAAGAACGCGGCCAGGACCTTCTACCTGCGAGAGGATGGCACCCAGACAGTCAGGTACCAACCAGGCTCTGCCCTGCTCTCACACCTGGGCCACAGGGCCCAGCCCTGTGAAATTTGGGTTATCAACAGATGAAATAAACTGCCAAGAGCAGCATGTTCAGATTTTCCCCCCAGTCAACATCACAAATCAGGAATTCAGCATTTCGTAATTGGCACAGAGAAAAATCTTTCAATGCTGAACAACTCTTCCCCTCTGCAGTAACTGCCATACAGCCTATTCTGTATAATAGTATAATAGCTATATAGAACAGTAGTATAATATATAGTATAATAATAGTATAATAATATATAGTATAGTATAATAGTATACTCATTGCTGTTTGTTAGTATATTAAATACTTGACCAATGACGAGGTGCTGGATCTCACCACTGAACTAACTGCTTAAAAATTGTGTTAGATACTTCCAAACTCTTCCATTCTGATCTTTTGTGGCAGGATGGTGTCTCATTTCTATGGAAATGGAGATGTTTGTGACTTGACAGACAAGCCAAGGCAGGTGACTGTGAAATTGAAGTAAGTGCACTTTTACAAAGTGATGTTTTGTGTCTGTTCCCTGGGTCAGAGGGGAAAGCTGCTGCTGTTGTCACAAGGCTCAGAAGGCAGCATCTGTTAACTTAATAAAATGCTGCAGACAGCAGTGAAATACGTGTTACTGTGTGCTTATTGCCTACTAACCCCCCAATTTCCCCTCTATTTTCAGATGTAAAGAATCAGACTCCCCTCACGCTGTGACCATTTACATGTTGGAGCCTCATTCTTGCCAATACATCCTTGGGGTATGTACAGACGTGCCCTGAGGTCAGGGCTGTGTAGTAGAGCACATCTCCAGGTCTATGTTTAACGTGGCCCCTTTCTCCCAGTGACTGTTCCCAAGATTCCTGCAGGGCTGAGTTCATGGTTTGGTCTCTCTGATGCAGGTGGAGTCTCCAGTCATCTGTAAAATCCTGGATACAGCAGATGAATATGGGCTCCTCTCAGTGCCCAGCTGAGGACAGCAAAGCCTCCAAGGCCAAATCCTGGCATTCCCATGGGAACAGTGTCTGTGAGCTGACAAAGGCCTCACCAGCACAGCTCTCCAAGCTGAGGGACTCGTGAACCACTTTGTGTATAACTATGTGTATATAAGAGCTTATTGATAAACTTTTAATGATTAAAACCTTGTCTTGCACTTCCTGCCTGGCTCGTGTGTGGCACGTTCCCCCATCGTTGATGCCATTGTTGAGGTGTAAACTCAACTCAGAAAAGGCACAAAAATAACTGAAGCTTCAAGGGAGGAGTTCAGCTGCCAACAGAAGGAAAAGGTGAAGCCAACACTTCCTGCTCAGGAGCCACAGCACCACTCATGGTTTTCCTACTGTTCCTGCTTTCTCCCAACACCAGTGTTACCTCACTCTGACTGCTGGGAATTTTATTCTCCTGTCACTGTACCTCACCCCTCTTCAGCTGCTATTTCTGGGCTGCTTCCCAGGACATTCAGTTTATTTATTTATATTTAACGCTGTAGGGACAATTATTTTGCTGAACATCCTTCCTGCCACCAGGTCCAGTTCCCTGTAGTGTGTCTACCTCGCCAGGAACATTTAGGAAGTTTTAATCTGCTGGCACTAGACATTCCTAGAAGTAAATTGGGAAGGATCAGATAAGTTGAGATACTGCTGACAGGAGATTTACATTATATTTTTGAAAAAGTTTGTAATGGCCAACACCCTGAATGAGTCTTGAACATTTGGGGCTGTAGCAACAGTGTCCGGTCGGTGTGTGTTGGTCACTTCCCTGTGCCCACCACACTTCTCCTTTCTGCAGCCCTTGTGCAAGGCACAGGAATTTCTGACGGCTGCAGGGCAGGAACCTGCCAGCCTCGTGGCAGATGAGTGGGCAAATAATGACCAAAATACTCCCCTGGGCTGCTGGACTGTTGCAACAGAACCTGTTTTAGTGTCTCATCAAGCAGAAAACCCAAACAGCAGCAGCAGCATGATTTGGCATTTGAATTGGCTCTCACTGCTCTTGCTCATACCCTGATTTTTGAGGCTCAGCGAGGTGGCAGAGGGAGCTGGAAAGGGGAAAGAGTCTTTTACATGGATTATTTCCCCATGGAACAGTCTTGTACCCAGATTTCCCCCATTCTCAGCCTTCTTGCCTGCCAGAGGCATCAGCAGCCAGCACAGAGCAGGAAAAGATGGAAGCATTTCACCTTCTGCTGCATGTGCAAGGGGCTGGCTGGATCCCCTCGTTATGGCTCCGAGCTGCACAATCCCTTGGGATGGTTTTATATTGGATCAAGGCTGCCTTGATGAAAGGCTGGAGCCACCCAGCTCTGGGCAGCCTCAGCATCCCTCAGGCTGTGCCAGGGAAGGGAACACAACACAGTCACTCTTCCTGCATGTCCCTCCTTGTGGTGATTAGATCAGAGGGCAAGCCAAGAATAATTATTTTGTGGAACGTCAGAATTCCCCTCATTGGGGGGGAACTCCCTGCAGGAGGGGGAAGCACATCCCTGACTCAGAAGTCACAGCACCTGGTGCCTCCCAACAGCAGCTTTTGCCATGGTGTGACCAAACAGGCTCTTGGCAAACCCTCGACTCAAGGGTTTCCTTGAGGTGTTCCTCAGCCCCGACTTCCTCTCGTACAGGAAGCTCCACACTCACAGCTATTCCTGCCCAGAATCTGGGCTGCCCCAGCACCCACATCCACCTCCAAAAGAAACAAGCTTTGCTCCCCCTCCTCTCCCATTCCCTCCTGACCAACAGCTGGCTTAGATTTGCTCCTACACCTTCAGGAGGTAGAGCTGTTTCACACAGACAAGTGCATTTCCAGGTCATAAATACCTGTTATTTTTATCCAGCACCTAAATCCAAGCACACCTTAATGAGAAAAGCTCCTGTGAGGTCTGGCCTCCTAAAAGCTGGTGCTGATCCTCTTTGGATTTGAGCAGCTCCTGTGCAGGTTCAGCTCTCCTCCATTAAACAATATTTCCGGTGCACAGAAAACCTTTCCCTGCAGAGAGAGACAGAACAAGTGGCACGTGATCTGTTTTGGGAATTAGTGCACTGGCCCTGCTCTTGGCCACATGGTGTGGACCTTCCTTGCTCACTCAGACCTTTCTTGTGTCCTGCTCTTTCCTCAATTCCCAAAATAATAGGTTGCTTTAAAAAAAAAAAAAATGTACAGAGAGACTGTTGGATGAAACAAATGACAGAATATATTCCAGCACAGAGAGTTGGTGGAATAATCGTGCTAGTACCAAAAAGCTGCCTTTTAAACTCTGTCCCTTCCAACCATGATTGAATTTCTGGGATTTTGCTGGCCCCTGTGCTAGGATGCAGCTGTCCCATCTTCCCAAAGCAAAGCACTGCCCAAGGTTCATGAGCAGCACCACTGTATTCAGGTGGAGAATTGTCCATCTACAGGGCATCACCCCACACTGACAGCAGGAGTGAAAATTTTCCCTGGCATCCCAACTCATCAATTTCCAGTGCCTTTTATCAAAGCACGTTGGGATCTGTCTGAAGAAGGGATTACTGTGGGGCAATTCCCAGAACCTGCTGCAGCAGGGAAGTGCCTGGTCAGACCAGACAGACAGCACAAACCACCTTGGGTTTTCCAGCCCCCAGGGCTGAACAGAGGGGCCTCTGGGCTGCTGTGAGAGTTTCCAGTCACTGCTGGTTGTAAAAGAGTGGAAAAAAACCCAAATGGAAGCAGGATAAAGGTAAGCTCTGACCCCAGTGAAAGCTCCAGGTAATAATTTAGAGTAAGGTTCTTTCCCTGATGTCCCTGTAGGACATCAAGTGACCCCAGGATGTGTGATGGCCTCTCCTCTGACCTCCCTCCCCACTCAAGCTGTTTTTACATTACTTTCTTTGAGGGAGAGGCAAAGGTGAAGTTACAGTTGATGTCATTTCATGATTATGACGAGTTTGAGTGACGTTGGTCATCAGCATGGGCTATCAGCACAAGTAACCTGAATTTCTGAGTTAATGAAGCCAGAGTCAGCTTTGTCTGGATCATTCCTTCGGCTCTGTTCCCCTCAGCAGTGTTGTTTTTGACAGAGCATGACCACAGCACCAGGGTGTTGCTCCATTCTTTGCTCTGCGTTCCCCTGGGAGAAGCACTCCAAGCTCCCTCAGCATTCCTGCAGTCTGTCCCTGCTGGATTCTGTCCAACCCATGCCCTCTTCGCTGAACTCGGTTTCTCGCTCTTTCCCCCCACCTGTGATGCAGAGGCCGAGGCAAACCCTCGGAACCACTCTGTGGTGCATTAAACGAGCAACTTCCACCTTTTATTTCCCCCTCGGGCACGGGTTGGGCAACGCCTGAGTGCGGCGCGAAGGGGAAAACTTGGCGGATTTCACCGGGGAGCATCATCTCCGGCACCTCCTCCTCCTCCTCCGCCGGGCACAGGGCAGGGGGCGAGGCTGGGCGGTCCCGGGGTGCCCCAGCCCGGCCCGCTCCGCTCCCAGCTCCACAAAAGGCACCCGAGGCAGCAGAAAGGGAGAGAGGAGCGCCCAGGAGAGCAGGTACAGGGGGTCAGGGGGATGGGAGGATGGCTGGAAGCGAGGAGAGAGCTCTGCAATAAATTTGCGATGCTTATCAGACTCCGGGGGTTCCTGCGGGATGTGGGGTGGGCTGGGGGTCCTGCTGGCAGTGGGGACAGAGTTGGGAAGTCACTGATGTCCCTTCCCTTCAGTTAAACCTGGTGGGCTGTTGCCACATTTCTCTTCACAGAGAAAAG
>VYZP01077795.1:13580-24370 GCA_013400635.1 Hypocryptadius cinnamomeus | reverse complement strand
TTTTTTTTTTTTTTTTTTTTTTTTTATGGCTCCTGTGGCACAAATTTAGTGGCCAGCAAAGACTCAACCCAGAGGTAACCAGCTAAGGTGAGCCTTCTTTCCTTGGGTATGGAATACCTGGCTACTACCTGGAGGAAAGCAGAAGTATCTCACCTACTGGGTTAAAACCAGATTGGATTGATTCAAATACATCAAAATTGTCCTTGGCTTTGGACACAATCTTTTATGTAGGGTTGGAAAGAAATGTTCTGCATGGCCTCTGAGTGGCCACGGTGATGAAAAGTGTAGCTATAATCACAATTGTCATTTAGGTGATCAGCTAAAGATCACACAGAGAGCTCCAGAGAGATGAGAAGCTGCTAAACCCAGGAGCCTCCTGAGGTTTTGTCCAGCTCTGGGTAATGAGATCAGTGTCTTGTGAACCTGGCTCTGGTGAGTTCAGTGGAAAGACTCCAGTTGGTTTCACTTTGGAAAGTGTTATTTTCTCCATTAAAGCAGAAATCCTGTTTGTTCCAGGACGTGTGACTCAGCTGGGATCAGACAAATCACCTCCTGATGGGCTCCCTTCCCATTCCCACTGCTGACTGCAGCCACCTGAGCACAACAGTCACTTCCCAGGCTGTTCAGACACTCCATGTGGGAATGGAAAGCTCTTAGAACAGGTAGAATATTTTTAAGGAATTCAGGCTCTGAATTGCCTTTCCCAGGTTTTGGGTTTGGGGGCAATCTGAGATCTACCTGGGCAGGTGGAACAAACATCTCTCAGATAAACAGGGATTTTATTCATTGTAAGTTTTAGAGAACCATTTCATGGGATGGATTTCCTCATCCAGGAGAGGATTAGAGACCAGGCAGAGGTTTCCTCATGCTCTGGCTGCTGCAGGAGCAGCTTGGTGGGTCTGGGGTTATCATCAGCATGGGCAGCCTGCAAGGGCTGCCTCCCCTCCCGAGGGCTGGCAGTGCAAGGCACAGCTCGAATTCCTTGGACTGTACCTCCTCTTAGAAGGATTTAATAAATGATTAGGCAAAGCATATGATAAATATGTAATAGATCACTCTGAGTATTAGTGGAATGCACTGGCTCGTTTCTAGGCTTGTTTATGGCCAGGTGATTTTATCTCTAGTGATGTGATTAACTGCTTAATGAAGTATTTATCAGCCAGGTTTTACCCTTTGCAAGTGGAATATGTTGTGTGAAGTGCAACAAAAAGCATAAAAATCAATTTAACTAATGCCTGCTGTCACCATCTGCTGCTCTCCACCAGAAAACAGCCATCCCACTCAGTCACCTGGGTTTGTGGCAGGTAAAACAGAGGGGCTGTAAAGCTGAAACTCTGGCAGTTTCCTGAGTGGGTGTCACTAATGGCTGATGGCCAAGACAGCAGCATCCCGGGAGGGACAGGGTTATCCCAGCCCTGTGCCCTCAGGGATGCCCAAGGGGAAGCCCCATCCCTGCCCGGAGCCAGGTGTAGCTTTTTCAGAGCCCAGGACACCCCGGCTGCTGGGACAGCCAGTGCAACCTCCCACCAAGCTGGTTCTGTCCGTGGGGAGGCAGGAAAACCGAGCATCCTCCACTTTCTAATTACCTCCCGCCTCTCCCACCTCCCACCCACGGCCCTTCGCCATCCGGTGATTAACTTAATTGCAGTTCCAGCCCCAGGAGCGAACCCAGCCCCAGAGCAGGAGCTCTGCCAGGAAGGCCTTGTCCCTGTGTCCTGTCTGGGCTCGGAGCAAGAGCAGGACAGGAGCATGAGCAGCCCTGGCTGCGCACACGAACCCCGCAGATGCCACTGCCTCCTGCCCCGGATTTGAGCCCTCCCTCCCAGGGCAAGGCGGGTGTGTGGGACCTGCTGGGTGGGAAGAACGCCTGGACAGAATCACCAAAGCTCAGCCCCCACAGCCGAGGATGGGCTGGAGGATGTGCTGCTCCCAGGGGACACCTCTGGGCTCTGCAGCGCAACGCGAGCACCCCGGGCTTCCCCTCCCCTCCAGGATGCAGCAGGTCCTGTCTGCCCTTCCAGGTGCCCTTTCCCTCTCCCAGGCTTGTGCCAAGACCAGTGCAAAGCACGGTCCCTGCTCCCGTGCTCTGCTGCCTCCCGGCACGTGGAGCTGGCCGGGAGCAGCCACGGACAGGTGCCACGAGTAACAGCAGTCTCATCCCTGTCACCCGAGGAGGAGGGTGGCTCTGTGCTGCTGAGGACTCAGGGATGGTGCACCAGGCACAGGAGCCTTGGTTTGGGTTTGCCACCTCGGTTATGGGCAGGGCTGTGGGTGCCTCTCCTCCCTGGGTCTGCCTGTGCTTGGCTCCCCAGGAAAGGCACCGGGAGGGAGTGGATGCAGCTGATCAGGCGTTGGCTGAAGTGTTTTGTGGTGATGTGGGAATCCCCTGGGGGCAGGGGGCACTCCGTGTGCCCCTTGGCTCCTTCGGGGGGGCCCTGCAGGGGGGTCCCACCTGTCCCTGCCCAGTTCCTGCTGGGGACACTGCAGTGACCTCTCCACTGTCCCCATGGCCCGCCTGCCGCCCCCGCTGTCCGTGCAGGACACTGGGCACAGAGCCAGACCACAGAGCCTGGCTGTGGCTGTCTGGGCTGGCGCTGCAGGTGTGGCTGCCCCGCACGCCCACGGACAGACGGACGGACGGACGGCGCCGAATGACAAACTCCAGCCCAGAAATTCCCTCTGTGCTGTGAATCCCAGCGGTGACCTGGCTCTCCTGTCCTGTCTGAGCCCTGCAATGCCACCCCTCTGCTGAGCCCTGTTCAGGTGCCTGTCCCTCTGTCCTGGCCACCCTCTGCCAGCCCTCAGTGCCCAGACGGGCCCAGCACCTCCCAGGCTGTTGCTGATGCTCAGGGCTGGAACTGGGAGTGAAAAGCAGGAATGCTCACACGGTGTCAGGCTGCACTTCCTGCAGCTGGCCCTCTGAAGGGTGGCCAAGCCCAGCCGAGGCTTGGCTCCAGCTTCAAAACTGGGATTGGAGTTTGGGTTCAGCCCTTATACCCTGTCCTTCCCCAGGGAAGCAGAGGATGCTGGAATCGAGGGTTTCATCTCCAGGCCAAGTGAAACCCCACATCCATCCTGATGGTTAACCATCAGTAGACATATCATCGCTCAGAAATCCAACTTCCTCCAGCATAGCCTCGGTCTGGGCTGTTCCAAGGAAAATCACTTGGTTTCTGGGCTCACCATAAGCTCAGCAGTGATTTACTATGAAAATGTGCAGGCAGTCAATGGTGTTCATCCTGCAATGTTTGTGTAAGGGCTATACAGCTGCTCTTTTTAACATCTAAGTAAGCCTGACTGGAAGAATCCTGTTCTTAATTCTGTTGCCCAATGTCTTATTTTAAATTCAGTCTCTAGTACCCCTGGATGCCAGCTCCTGGTTTTTTCCTCCAAGCTGCCTGAGTAAGGAGCTTAAGCTGTTGCTCAATAACAGTGCGATAAAAGCTTGAGTTAATAATGGCTATTACCAGGAAAATCCTCCAATAAATAATAATTTTCTTATCTGCATGACTTTGGGACTGGAGAAAATGCCTTCCAGTGAAAAGCTGCAGCATGTAGGAGTGGGAAAGGAGTGTTTCAGATGAAAGATCAGTGCAAGGCAAGCTCAGGGCTGAATCTTGCTAAATAGAGATGAGTGGGTCAGCAAAAAAACTGGAATTAGTGTGGCTAAGTAGTCACTGGAGTAAACTAAGGAGAGCAGCTGTGCATCTCCTCCTCTTGTGGTGTGTAGAAGCAGATAGGTCACTGCTGGTTTGTGTTCTTCAGGCACAAATGGGGGAATTCTCACTTGTGGCAGTGGGTGGCTCTGGAGGCCATGGGCACCGAGCTCTCCGTGTGTCACCCTCAGCTCTGGCCTATCAGCAAACCTGAGCCACTGACTGGGACCTGCCAGGGCCCGTGGAAGGCACAGCCCTAATTCTGCTCCTGCTGCCCCAGACAGGGGCACAGCTGTGTCCCTGCAGAGCTGGGCACCTGTTTGGTCCTTGCTGTGACAAGTGTGACCCCAGGCTGTGTGACAGCAGCAGGAGCAGGCAGTGCAGCCACGCTGCTCCAAGGAAAACAGAGCCCTGCCTTGGGTTTCCATTACAGAGCCCTCCGAGGGAAGGGGATGTGTTTTGGATGCTCTCCTACCCCTTCTCATCTCTGTAAACAGCAAAGCACCACAAAGGACACAGTGCAGGACAGAAGGCTGCAATTTTAACAACCTGCTGAAGCTCAGCCCCTGAGGTTTCACCCACGCTGGCTATTTGCAGCTCCTGAGTGGGCACTTCAGAGACACCACGGCCTTTGTTGTGCCCGTGTTTCCACAGCTGCTCTGGGGCCAGGCTGCCCCACAGGGATGCAGCCAAGGATCACGGAATCACAGGATGGTCTGGGTTGGAAGGGACCTTAAAACTCATCCAGTCTCACTCCTGCCATGGCAGGGACACCTTCCACTGTCCCAGGCTGCTCCCAGCCCCAGTGTCCAGCACAGCTCTGGGCACTGCCAGGGATCCAGGTGCAGCCACAGCTGCTCTGCTGTGATGCTTGTGATAATCAAGACAGAAAGATGCCCTGGATTCTCTAAGTGGGAAAAAAACCCCACACTAAACCAAAAATGCAGGGACTACAAGGCAGAGGGTGGGGATCAGCAGCTGCTGTGCCCCCTGCCCAGCTGGGGGTGCCACAACCAGGACCCCAGTGGGTTTTTACCTTTTCCTTGCTCATGAGCTGCACATTCAGCCCTGCACTGGGATCCCCAGGGAGTCAGTGAGCATCCCCTGTGGTTTGGGGAGGATCACATCCCCAGCAGGGTAGGTGTGAGCTCCACCATCCCCATCTGGAGTCTGGCAGCCAGGAACTCTTCCCATCAAGTGGAAGCTTTTGTGAACACCCTGCAGCAATGGGAATACTGCGGAAGGGGAAGGGAGGGTGTTTTACTTGGTGTTAAATATTTGTACTTTATGTCCAAGATTTGACCTTCAATAGAGAATCAAGTATCAAGGGAGATGGAAATGCCAGTGGAAGAAGTACACATTGGGGTAGTTTTGTGTACAGCACCCACATGCCCTGGGGCTGTGCAGCTGTCAGAGAAGTAACCATGGATCCCTCTGGGAAAAGCAAGGAACCTCTCTGGGGAAAACAGCTGGAGTGGGGGAAAGCAGGGCAGCCTTGGGGTCTGCCAGTCATGGATACAGGAAGGGCCCTGTGCCAGGTCTGGGGGTTTGGCAATGCATGGAGGGGACAGGGTGGAGCATGTCCTGTTTGGATGGCACAGGGATGCAGGATCTCCCTGTGCCCACAGGGACTGTCCCAGGGAGGGGGGCAGGCAGCAGACAGGTTGTCTGGCACTGGGCTCCCTGATCAGCATCATTTCCAGGGGTTTGTGGCGTGCAGAGAGTGTCTGGGATGATCTGGAGTTCATCTCGGGATGCACAGAGCAGGATTTGTCACGGTGAAGATCTCCCCCTCCTGTCTGCCCTGCAGCGAGGACGGGAGCAGGAGGGAAACCACTCCTCAGGCTCCTGCTCCTGAGCACAGGACAGGAAATCTCCGTGTGCAGCTGGGGGAGCTGCCTGCCTGACCCCCTGGGCTGGGAATGTCCCGTGGGAGCAGCATCCATCAGGGTGGGCAACTGTGCCCCTCACGGGGGTCACTGCCAGGCTGGCTCCACCTTCTGCAGGTGCCACTTGGGGACGTGGGTTAGTGGTGGCCTGGGCAGTGCTGGGGGAATGGTTGGACTCAAGGATTTGAGAGGGGTTTTCTAAACTAAACAGCTCTTGGGTTCTGTGATTCTGCAGAAACAGGGTCCCTGCACAGGTGAGAGCTGGCAAGGCTGGTCTGCAGGTGGGACAGGCAGATTTACCAGCCCTGGAGCTCTGGAAAGGAAAGATCTGAGCTCAAGGCTGACACCCAGGTCTAAATTAAGAGCCAGGAGCAAGGACAGACTTTGTGAGCACCAGTGGGCTGTGAGTCATGGATGATCTGTGTGTCCAGACTGCTGTGGGCAGTGGGCAAATCCTTGGGAGGATGGCTCAGGGCAGACAACACCACTCCCAAAAGGAGTCTGAAGGGGACAAAAGGGTTTTAGATGCCATGCTGTGAGTCAGTGGTACCTGGGCACAGCAGGCAGCCTGTGAAACCCCTTCTGCCCTGTCCTCAGGGACAGCTGCCAGGCTTTGATGCTGTGGGCTTGGAATCTGCCTGGGGGATCCCAGCTTGGTCCTTTCCCCAGCAGCCCTCTCAGTCTGCTGCTTTCCCTGGGCAAGGGAGAGAGTCTGGGGGTAGGGAAAGCACAAACAGAAGGGGAAAGGGGTTCTTCTGAGCTCACTCCTGAGCTCAGACCCAGCAGAATGGGGTTTGTTACCTAATTAAAACAGAGGTCAGGCTTTAAGCTGGACCATGGGTGCATGTTAATGATGCTGTGCTGGGGTTAGCAGAACTTTATTTAGCACTGGCTGTGTATTAGCTGTTCTGGAAGTCCTAAATATTGACCTTGGCACTGTGAGAGTCTGTCTCAGCCTTTCTCTGCCACCTTCACCAGATGGGAATGAAGCACTTTTGTTATTCAAGGTTTTAGAGAGAAAAGCAGGAGCTGTGGCAGACAGTTTTGTCACTGCAGATGCCAGGTGCAGACTGTCCCTGCCTCCTCAGGGCTGGAGGCCAGAGCTGCCTGGAATCCAGGCACGAGCACAAGTGCCCATCCCTCGGTGGGCAGTGCCACCTGCCCTGTTAAACACTGACAGATTTTGGGGAATATAAACCCTGCAAGTCACCCATTGCTGCTGCAGCTGCTCTGCGTGCCCCTGGCCTCTGCTTTGGTTCTCCAACAGCTTTAAACCAACAGATTCTGATGTTGGAAACAAGGGAAGAAGCAGGACCTGAACACCGAGTCAGGCACCTTTCAGCCACAGGGGGAGAGGGAGGGTTCCTGCGTCCAGCAGAGACCATGACAAAGCCATTGTGTCCCACTGAACTGGTTACCAACAAATCCCTCTGCAAAGAGATTTCTAATGTGAGGTTTCTGTTTGAAAGGCAGACCCAGCCAGACCCAACCCCCATGATAATCCCCAATAGCTCTGCATGGACAGAGAATGTACACAGGATTCCTAAAAATGCCCCAGCCATGAGTCAGTGCCTGCTGTGCCCAGAAGGGACAAGTGCTGGTACCCAGGGGCAGCCTGGGAGGTCAGGGCAGCCTTTACCTCCCTGGAATATACATTTGTTTTCAGGGAATATTTACTAAAAGGGTTTGTAAGATCCAGTGCAAGTGCTAATGTGTTTTGAGGGCAATAGAGGGGCAAAAAAAAAAATAAAAATGGAGATGGAATAAGCAAAGAAGACTGAAAGAGAAAAGGAGGCTAAAGGTGAGAAGGAGGAGTCACAAGGAATTGGAGTCACAAGGTTGGGGAGGAAAAAAAGTAAAGGCCGAGGAGTGCAAGAGAAAAAAAAAGGTTGACCAGAAATAAAAACAAGGACAGAAAAAAATAGAGGCTGCAAAAGGGTAGAGGGCCAAGAAAGTGTGGGAGGGGGAAAGAAATGCAGAGGCTGAAAAGGGCAGGAGGCCAAAATAAAGTGGGAGGCCAAAAGAAAAGTAGAGACAAAAAAAGTGGAGAGGGAAAAGGGCTGGGAGGCTGAAGAGGCACACGAGACATACGGGAAGGCCTGCCCAAAGAGGGGTCTAAAGTTTACTGGGTTCCTCAGGCAGGACAGGGCTCCGTGTGATAAGGCAGCACAATGTCCAATTGTTCTCCCTGCACACCGGGTCAGCCCAGCTTCCTCCGTGCCTGGGTCTGCAGGAACACACACTTTGGGTCGGGGCTGGACACAGCTCGGCTCTGCCAGGGCTCCAGCCAGACCCAGAGCTCTGCAAGCCCTCTGGATAAACCTTCCTTCCCAGCTCCACCCCCGCCCAGGGATCAGCCTTTCCTCCCCAGCTCCCTAAATGACTTTGGCCTTCCTCCCACTGCTGAGACCTTCATCTTCCTCCCAGCTGAGGCAGCCCCTGATGCAGCTGGCTCTGGCTCCTCGCCCTTACTCCCAACCAGCTGAGCCAAAGCCCCTCGGTGCCCGGGACCCCGGCACGGTGGGGACAGGGACAGGACAGGGACAGGGACAGGGACAGAGACAGGGACAGGGACAAGACAGGGACAGGACAGGGACAGGGACAGGACAGGGACAGGGACAGGGACAGGGACAGGATAGGGACAGGGACAGAGACAGAGACAGGGACAGAGACAGGGAGCTGTTGCTGTCAGGGGGGACAGGGACAGAGACAGGCACAGGGACAGAGACAGGACAGGGGCAGGGACAGAGACAGGACAGGGACAGGGGCAGGGACAGGGACAGAACAGGGACAGGGACAGGACAGTGACAGAGACAGGATAGGGACAGGATAGGGACAGGGACAGAGACAGGGACAGAGACAGGGAGCTGTTGCTGTCAGGGGGGACAGGGACAGAGACAGGCACAGGGACAGAGACAGGCACAGGGACAGAGACAGGGACAGGGACAGGACAGGGACAGGGACAGGGAGCTGTTGCTGCTCTGTCAGGGGTTTCACCTTTGCTAAATGGCCCAAAGGAGCCAGGAGGCTGCAGGTGCTGGCAAGGGAAGGGATGGCGGGGCCGTGTGGCCCCAGGGCTGTGCAGTCTCAGCCTGACACCTGCACCCCCAGCTGTGGAGATTTGAGCCTGCAGAATTTTGTGTTTGGGATCTTTGGTTTGGGTGAGGGCAGCTCACAGCTCAGAGCATGCTGGTGATGAGGAGTTTTGGCTGTCAGGCCCATCAGGATAATCCCTGTGGTGTTATTTCAGTCATAAATCATAGAATAATCACAGAATGGTTTGGGTTGGAAGGGACCTTAAAGCCCATCCAGTTCCATCCCCTGCCATGGCAGGGACACCTTCCAGCATCCCAGGCTGCTTCATCCCCTGTCCAACCTGGCCTTGGGCACTTCCAGGGATGAGGCATCCCTAATCATACTTAATTGCCCAGAGAAGCTGTGGCTTCCCCAAACCATTCTACAGTTCTGTGATTTATTTATTTTGCATCAAAAATGAACCATTTATAGTGCTGTGTCACTGCAACAATTTTCCTTTCTGTTTGTTGTTCTGTCTGATTGGTTTTTTTTTAGTTTGGTTTGTTTTTTTTTTTTAATGGTCCAAATATTGTGTTTTGCCATTTTAAATATTTGGGGTTTGGTATATTTCTATTCAAATTCTAATCTGGGCTTCTGCTTCTACCCAGAGCTTCAGGTGAATTTGCAGTAATTTGGAGATTTTCATTTGGAATGATGCTCCCATCACTGAGCCATTCCTCCCTCCCAGGATTTGGGGGCACCTGCAGGGTTTTGGGGGGGTTTGTCCCAGCTTGCGGGGGAGCAGCACGCTGCCACCCCAAAGCTGTCCCTGGGGAAGGGACCTGCTGCCTCAGCACAGCCCAGCCCGACCCTTCGGAGCCTCCCTCCGCCCGCTGGCCCTGAGCACGCCGGGAGGGGTCTGTGGAGGCGGCAGAGCATCCCTGGGCATCCCGGGGATCCCAGAGCCTCCAGTGGGAACCCTGGGTGTGTATGAGCATCCCGTGGGGCTCCGTGGGGCCGTCAGGGCACCCCGTGGGGCTCCGTGGGGCCGTCAGGGCATCCCGTGGGGCTCTGTGGGGCCGTCAGGGCATCCCGTGGGGCTCAGCCCCGCTGCGGTCCCGCCGCCCCCCCGCACCTACCGGCGGCTGCGCGACGCTCCCGGCTGCGGCTCCCGAGTGCGCGGGGAGAGCCGGGATGGAGCAGAGCGAGCGGGGATGCTGAGGATGAGGAGGAGCTGCCTCGGGGCGGGGGAGCGGCGGGAGGATGCGGGGGGGGAAGGGGGAGGCTGATCGCATCCACCCCCACGGCGGGGCCGGGCACCTGCCGCACTGCCGGAGCCGGGCAGCGCAGGGGGGGGCTGCGGCTGACAAACCCCCCCAGGAGCGGACAAACCCCCCAGGAGCGGACAAAGCCCCCAGGAGCCGGAGCAGCATCGGCCTTCCCGTCCCTCGCGTTTCCCTTCCCTGCTGCCCAGGACATTCCTGCGGCTCTGGGTGTCTCAGTGCCCTCCGAGAAGGCGATGACCTCCCCCACCCCAGCCAGCCCCGAGCGCCCCGGGCAGCCGGGACGGGGTCTCTGCCCTCCCCGGGGGGGTCCCTGCCATCCCTAGGGGGGTCCCTGCCCTCCCATGGGGGTCCCTTCCCTCCCCGGGGGGGTCGCTGCCCTCCTCGGGGGGTTCCTGCCATCCCCATGGGGGTCACTGCCCTCCCGTGGGGTCCCTGCCCTCCCATGGGTATCCCTTCTCTCCTCGGGGGGTCCCTGCCCTCCCCATGGGTGTCCCTGCCCTCCCTAGGGGGGTTCCTGCCATCCCCAGGGAGAGTCCCTGCCATCCCCACGGGGGTCCCTGCCCTCCTCGGGGGGATTCCTGCCCTCCCATGGGGGTCCCTGCCCTCCTTGGGGGGTCCCTGGCCTCCCATGGGGGTCTCTGCCCTCCCATGGGGGTCCCTGCCCTCCTCGGGGGGTCCCTGCCCTCCCATGGGGGTCCCTGCCCTCCCCGGGGCAGCCTCGGGGCTCTGCCGGTCCCGGCTGCGCTCCGCTGGCACCGCCAGGGTTTGGCCTTAAAAGCCGAAGTGTTGGGGAGCGCTGTCAGGCGGATGAAACGCAGCTCCGAGTCCCCAGGGACGGGCGCTGGAGCCTGGTGGCCGAGCTGGCTCTGCCGGGGGGGCTGTGCCGGGCCCCCGCCCTGCCTGGGGGCCGCTGGTGGGCTCGGGGGGTGCCGGGGGGGCTCGGG
>VYZP01077794.1:1694-24119 GCA_013400635.1 Hypocryptadius cinnamomeus | reverse complement strand
CTACAGGACTTCATGCTTCAATCTCTCAAGACTCTTAATAATAATATCCTGTCTGCTTTTTATGTAGCACCTGTCAACCCGGAGGGACCAAAAGCACTTCAAAAACTCTATGTGGTTGTTGTGTTAAAAAACTCAGGAATCACTCCTTGAGTTGCCTGCAGGAGGCTGAAATGTAGGATATTTAGCATTAAAGAAGAGCAAATAATTAGCTATGAATAATTTATCCCCTCAAATCAGCTTCTTTTTGACTTTATTGAACATCTGCAAATAGGTCTCAGCCTCACTCTTAGCTTTATTTGATAGTTTCTTACATCACTGCATATTTTCCTGAACCATCATCTACCTAAAAACACGGGAGAGAAAAGAAGAGCAAAATTTAAATTACCTTACTATAAGCACAGTAGAAGAACACACTAATGCACAATGAGGAGAGACAGAAATTTTAAATAAAATTATGGACAAAAAAATTATCAAGTTAAAGGTTTGAAAGAGAGGAGCGAGAACACAAGAGGGTGAATTGTCCAGGACACAGCTGGACAGAGACATTTTGTGGAGATATTTTACAGCAATAGCATTTTAGAACTCTAGGCTGAAAGGAAGAGAGGCACTGGGAATAAATGGAATAAATGTGGTTGTTTGGATATGCATGTCTGGGAGCAGACATCCCAAGGGAAGCTATAATCATCAGGATGAAAGGAGGAGAAGGTATGAGTAAAATTTGGGGAGGGAGCCGAGACATCAAACCTGTAGCATGACAGAAGCCATTTCTGAAGCTATGATTAATTCACAGCTTAAAATGCATTAGACTTTCTTCTTCCTGCTCAGAACTTTTCTGTCAACACACTTAGTTTATTTGAAATTGTTGAAAAGTTTTCTGAAAATCTATTTCATTTAGAGGTTGATGATGAGATATTTGGTTTCACGTGTTTTCAGTTAGACAGTGTCCACGGCATGGGATGAGATGCATCAACCATGTGAAACAGATGCTTTTCTAAGCAGGAGGAGGGAAACCACAGCTTGCTATGTGAGTGCTTTCTACTACACATAACCTATGCTGGAGTGAAATTCTGTTTATATATAGGTATATATTATGCAGGGTAATCACAGTGAAGAATTGGTTGGATGCCTTTTTTAAATTGATGCACATAAGGTTTTGTCTCGGAATAAAATTCAGAATTCCTCAAGACAAGGTGAAGCAGATATAGAATGATAACTTGAATAAGTGCTCCAAGGAGAGAAGTAGAAGAAATAATTGTTCTTGACTTCTCTGACTTTCTAACAAAAGTCTTCCTTCACCCTCCTGGGATTTGCTTGTGACAGAGAACTGCCCCACAGTCCAAAAGCCTTCTTTGATTTGCTGTTCCTGGCTGTTTAACATTATTGGTTTTACTTTTTGCTGGTTTTCTAGGGATCTACCAGCACAGTAATGCTGACGTTTCATTATTTTCTAGGCTTTACTGTTTGAACCCTTCACCTTTTCCCCTCTTTTTACTGCTGGCAAGGTTTACTTGCAGTTGCAAAAATGCCGACGAACTGATTTTCTAGCTGCGACTGAACTTAAATAAACTGAAAGAAGCAGAACTATTGTAGGATTAAAGCAGTTCAACAGTTTACAATGTGAAATGATTTAAGTTTTGACACATTCCCTATCTTTCCTTATCGAAATATACCACAAATAACAGCTCAGCATGGTAGTGCTGACAGAAGTCACTGCCTGCTGAAGGTTCAAGCACCCAGTGCAGGGATCCCAATGACTGAACAGCATCTGCCAGGAGCAGGAGATGGCAATGAGACCTGCTAGGAAAAGCTTCATCCCTCAATGCTTCCAAGCCTTCGGAGCTGTGGATAACCCCAGCACAGGCATTGGAGCCAGAACAGACAGCAGGTCACCCATTTCACATGGAACAAAATGCATCCCAACCAAAAGCAAGTTCAGATTCTTTGCTATAGAAGAATGGAAAGCTATCAGCCATAACTGGGAACAGGAGGCTCTCCAGATTCCAGGAGCTGAGCACATACAGATAAACCCGGTCAATCCAGGAAATTAAAATCATAGTTTCATAGGATCATTAAGATTAGAAAACACCCCCAAGGTCATCAAGTCCAACTTTGACCAAGTGCCATCATGCCCACTAAACCATATAATGAAGTGCCACATTCACTCATTTTTTCAACACTTCCAGGAGCGGTGACTCCTCTGGTTCCAATGAGAAGCCTGTTCTACTACTCTACCACTCTTTCAGAGAAGAAATTTTTCCTAATATCCAACCCAACCCTCCCCTGGCACAACTTGAGCCTATTTCTCCTTATCCTGCCCCTCATTCCCTGGGAGCAGAGCCTCAACCCTCGATGCCCTCTCCTGCTAGGGAGTTGTAGAGAGCAAGAAGGTCCTCCCTGAGCCTCCTTTTTTCCAAGCTGAGCTCCCCCAGCTCCCTCAGCCACTCCTCATAGGACTTACATTCCAAACCCTTCACCAGCTTTGTTGCCCTTCTCTTGACTGCTCCAGCCCAAGATGCACCATGGGAAACAGAAAAACATCTTTAGATAATGCACTTCTACCTGCAGCCATACTACTACATACTGCCTCTTGTATCTAGCCAGTTCCTATCACTTCAGAGGAAAACAGAAGTCCTAAAGCATGGAATTAGTTAAACACTAACACAAACACAACAGAACTCATTCAAATCTCTTTTCACCACTCTTTTGTGATTAATGAATCAACAAACCAAAATAGCCCAGATAACATGATCAGAAACAGTGGTTTCAAGATTGCCATTATTCTGTTTTACAGTCTCATTCATTCATTCATTAAAGTTGCTCTTGAAACTATATCCTTTTGGTGAGGCCATTCCAAAACTTCTGGCAGCTACAAACTGTCTTCTAATTCCTGGTCTAAAAATATTGAGAACAATATATATTCATTTGATATTGTACCAGCTTCATGTTACTTCTTGTTAGGCAGCTAAATTGAATATTCTGATGTTCCAACACAGAGTTAGGAAGTTCACATGTGTTACAGCTGCTTCTCAGCAACTTTTGTGGTAATGTAGGAGAATGGGACTTCATTGTGCTGGGTGTGGCAGAAATACATGGAAAGAAACAGCTCCTGCTATTCAGAATAGAAGTGGCACATAGATCTTGGGGAGATAAGGGAGTAGTATAATGGTGTATACATTTTTAATGTGCTTTAAAAATATGGGTATTATTAATCTCTCCTCCCTCTCCAGGTCTCTTTCACTGATTGATTTTATTTTGTTTTTATCATAGGGATGTGACTTGAGAACCAAAGGAAAAATGATCTTCACTGGTGTTGTTTGTTTGGACCAAACAAGCTGAGAGAGCTGGAGTTCTTTAGGCTGGAAAAAGGGAGGATCAGGGGGAACTTCCTCACTCTCCAAAACTCCCTGACAGGAGGGTGCAGCCAGTGGGGATTGGACTCTGCTCCCAGGGAACAAGTTACAGGACAAGAGGAAGCAGCCTCATGTCCCACCAGGGGAGGTTTGGGTTGGGTATTAGGGAAAATTTCTTTGCCAAATGGTTGTCGAGCCCTCTCTGACTGCCCAGAGCAGTGGTGGAGTCCTCATCCCTGGAGGGATTTAAAAGTCATATAGATGTCATGCCTGGGGACACAGGTTAGTGGTGGCCTGGGCAGTGCTGGGTTAGTGGTAGGACTCAATAAACTTGTAGGGCTTTTCTGGCCTCATTGGCTCTATGGTTCTATGGCCAAATTGATGATAAGGTAGATGAGAGAACGGAATTATTTCCTCGTTTTCTGGGTCAGAGACTGAAATGGATCAAACCTGACCACTGCAGGTTGCAGACCTGAGCTGCAAGGGAAGTGTGGTGCAGCCAAGGATCATAAACAGCAAATAGGATGAGGGAAATATTAAGGATATGTTAGGAGGTCTATCTGTAAAGAATTTCAGTTCTGGAAAAATATCCAGGAAAATACATCCATATTCTGAGATGTATGTTCAGAAACAGTTCAGAAGCAGAATTTCAGAAAACAGTGGGTGTAAAGACAAGAGGTGAATGTGCTGAATGGCCAGGTTAAAAAATGGGCAAGAGGTATGAAGAAAAGAGAGGAAAGCACAAATAAAAGGAGCTTTGGAGCATTCGTACTTGGAGGCAGAAAAAAAGGACAAAAACAATATTTAAGGAATAAAAGAAAGAAATCCTGAATGTTTCCTCTTAGAAAAGAAATGGTAGCCTATATGTCCTGCCCAAATTTCCACTCTCCATTGTTTTATTTCAATTTTTCACATAGATAAAGATGTTCCCCATTTTTTTTTGTTCTATTTGGTTTTATAATGTTACCTGATATATTCCACAAAAGTGATGAATGTTTTTCAAAAATGCCTACTGTACTGTATACATCACTTGATTAAATGCATGAGTGTTAGGGATGAGAGATACTGCCCAACAAAGATCTGTTATTAATGTTCTTGGACCATCAGTGCAGAACACAACAACCATTTTCATTGTAAGTTTTTATCTCTCCTCTCTTTCCGCAGAAGTGGTAAAGTTTCTCATGCAAGAGCCACAAAGCAGGTTCAAGAGGGAGCCTGGCTACGAGTACATATGGATTTTGGATACAGTTTTGTTAAGCCTTACTTCAGCAGAATATCCAAGGCAACAAAGAGAAAGGAAATGTGAAACCGTCCAAAGCACTGGCTGAGCCGTAGCGCCAGGGGGGGAAGAAAGCACAGAGAGACAGAGAATGCCTGAAATGTCTGCAAAATGTAACTCAATTATCAGAGATCAGCCATAACAAGGAAAAAAAAATCACATAAGGCTGTAAGAGCTATAAGTATCAAATAGTTACGTTTACTGCATTTATAAACAGATATCTTTTGGCAGGAGACTCAAAGAGGCCTCCACAAGGCACGAGAATCTGGGCTTGAATCCATTCACTCTGTGAATTAATTGACTTGGTTTGAACTCTACTGTTTTCAGTTGGAGAATTCACTGTGAACATGTTGTACATATCTCAGATATCAAATAGCAAATGTACTGAAGCCAGATACTGAACTGGAGCCAGAAATTTTTCATTAATCAGTATTGTATGCTTTCTGTGAATAGGAAATAGAACAACAACAAAAAGCAGACAAGAATGGGGAAAATATTTTTCTCTCTCTCCCTGTTTCTACACCCCCACATATGCTATTATTATTACTCAGTATTTACATTGCAGTCACACCCAGTGGTTCCAACCGAGCAGGAGCCCTGCAGGGCTAGGTACTGTACAAAATAAATACACTTGAAGAGACAATGGCTGCTCTCAAGAGCTTAAAGTCCAAACAGATGGGACAGATGAGAGAGAGGTATAGAAAGGTGACTGAGGTGGCCAGAGGTCAGACAGTAAGTCTGTGTAAAAGCTCAGAATCCTTTTCTAGGGGGAAATCCTGAAATAATTATTAAAACCTGTAAGTGTTAGCGGAGAAAACAGTTCATCCCACATCACCAGTAACCATTACCCACCAGGCTCTAGCAGCTCCCCAGTGCTGCAGCTTAAAATTCACTTCCAGGCAGAAAGGGTAGCTGAAAATCACAATAACACATTATAATATCACACCCACAGGCTTTTATGAAAGGGCAGATTTAGCAGGGAGCTGAGAGTACTGTAGCCCTCACCACCATCTGACAGAAAAGAGGCTGCCCCCCCTCTGTGTGCTCCTTTAATTAATCCATTAATTTCCTCATAATTTTTTCCTCAATCCAAGAGGTCAGAACCAATATTTCACAACCCAGGAAAGAATGATAGGTTAGATTTCCATTTCTTTGCAGTTCTCCTTGGCAAAGCATCACACATCTGGCAGCCATCACAAACAAAAGCCACCCCTCCTTTTGGGCAGCCAGAGAGAATTCAGACATTTTGCAAAGCACCTTCACTTGCTCAGCAAACCCAGTGGCTCCCATCCTTGCTGTGCCCCAGTGAGGTGGTGACAGAGCCTGCATTTACTGTGCATTGTGTTCTCTGCTTCAGTCTCATCTCCCTCATAAACTGTCCTGAGTAAAACTTCATCACTCTGTATTTAGATTGTGATGTGCCATGGCCAAAAATATTTATTTGGAAAAAACCTGCAGGAATATATTCTAGACACATGAGGATTCTGCTGGAATTTGGTCATGGCTTCTCTGTCTTGTCTCAGCTTTTTAAGCCACCTATTTGCAAGCCAAATATATACATAAAAGGGAAAGCACGTTACACAGTTGCTGGAGGGAAGGATATTCCTACTTATACAAATGAGCAGGGGGAAATGGAGACAGAGAGAAGAAGACCATAACCAGGAAAATAAATGAGCAGATGGAGAAAACAACAAATGAGGAAATAACACCAGGCAGAGTCATGGCTGTGATTCCAGACGGCCCACCTGCACATGTTTTATGGAGAGCATGCATAAGAAGAATATTTCGATTGGCCATCTCAGTGTTTGCTTCCCATTACTGGCACATCCTATTTGCCCTAAATCCTGCTGAATCCTGGAAAGAATACAGAAACAAGCAAAAATAACAACACAAAGGGTTTATTAATGTCTCTGCGACTTACAAGTCTGCTGGCAGCAAACTGGGGAATCCTCTCAGGGAACCCACTGACCCAGAGCTCTTCCCACTTCATTCCCCCTGAATTCTGACCCCAAGCATCCCATTAACCTCATCTCCAGCTCTTTTGGAAATCAGAAAAAAACTCACAAAATACTTTGACTCCCTAAACCACTGACCTTTGAAATTATATTCATACTTTAAAGGCCCAGTCCAGAATAGCCTACTGTGAACATAAAGACACACACTGTTATATTTAACCCATGAATCAGAACAATAATGGGGTACATATAGATTCCATACATGTTACCTAGCTAACTGCCAGGTATAAGGCCATTATTAACCCCAAACAGATAATGCATGTGAAATACAACTTCTTTGTCTTCAGCAGGAATTTAACATGATTTAGCTCAGACTAGCTTAAAAGTTACATTTTTTTCCTCATTAAGATATATACAACATTTGAGCAATTGTTTAGAGAAATCTCTCTATTCTGTTCCACAGAGCTCCTTACGTGAGATTTATTAAAGATTGGTGATCCTACCTCGTCTGGTCAGGAAGCACAGTTTGCTTCTGACTCTTGAATTTTTGTGGTTTACATAGAGTGCTCAGAACATTTCCAGCCATGTGCACTCCAACTTCCTGAGCAAGAAAATGTACATCAGCTCCCAGCCCTTCTGCCCAGCAGCCCTCTTTACAGATTTTGGAAGGTGGACAAACACCAAGGAAACACAAAAATAAAACATGAACACTTTTCCCCCACAATGGCCCACTTTCCCCCCCACAATGGCCCTGTGTTTGCACAATTAATTGGAACAGAAAGGAAGGAAAACATAATTTTCCTGAATTTCAAAGCAGAATCCCTAAGTCTCTGCCATAGCTAAAATTCACCCCTCCTCCATGCATATGAAACTCCTGTTTATGTATAATGATGAAGATTTTGGACAAATGAAAATGCAGCTTACCAGTTTAATAATATAAGAAAAAGGTCTTTGTTACTTTGGAGAGTAGTTTTCTATTTCATTCATCTTTTTTTACTGTTTTGTTTGACTTTTTTCAAATGGTTCCCCAAATCACTAAACTTCCTCTGGCAAAAGGAATACAACTCACTAAGAATTGACCTCCAAAAGCAGTAAGAGACCCTGACACAGCTATCTGTGCTCATAAAGTATGCAAACTGTATTCTTCCTTCCAGCACCCATTTAGTCTGTTCCAGAATAAATATATTTGCTTGTAGCCAAGTCTGAAGAAAGTACAGTCAATAGACAGATGTGTTATATATTTGGGTAAGAGAGAGTCCATTTCCTCTCCACGTCACCTTCCATTTCTGGTAGTTCTATACTCTAAATAAAGAATGACTAAAATCCCTCATTTGGCATGGGAGATTGCCAGCTGTTGAATCCAAAGCAGTTCAATTTAATCTAGACGACCACTGTCTGGTTCAAATGAAATATGAATATTTATTGTTACTAAATACATGAATTATTTACATTATTTATATTAGCCAGAAAAAGAGTTGCAGTCATCTTTAAAACAAGAGATGGCTATGCTGCTGACTGTGAACAGTCATAACTATAAAAATATTCTTAAAATATTTTATTTATTGAGTGAGCATGCACAGTTTGCATACAATCTAGTCTTGGGAATATACATAAAAATATACATATAGGTATGTATGTATATATACATAGGTATATCTGAATAGGGCAGGAACTGAGAGAAGGGCAATGTTCTTAATCCCTAGGGGATAAGAATCTTGTAGAATGAAAGCCAGGCAAAGTAGGAAAAAGGGAGATGATAATAAGCAAAAAACTGGGACTGGGAAAAAGTCTATAGTGTGAGTGTCCATAGGAAAGGGAAGAGGGTGGTAAAAAAGGGAGAATTTAGGAGGACATTTAGGGAGAAGTCACAGAACCTGGAAAGGAGTGAAGAGCAATTCACTCAAGTGCAGTCAAATAAAAAACAGGGAAGAAATTTGAAGCTGAGAAACTTGTTATAGGTGGTGATCCTGAGAAAGGGGAGCCTTTCCATTTGGTCTCTGTAGCAGGCAGACAACTGCTGCTAACAGCCTGTCTACAATTTGAAGGGAGGAGCAGGGGTTGTGGGAGTGAAGACACCCAAGGATTCAGCCTGAATGAGAATGGCTGGAGCGCCGGCTGCAGTCCCAGTTCAGTGCTAACCAGTGCTCCTACTAAAAAATCCACCTCTTTTCAGAAATGTGGAGCCTTCTTGTGTTATTATGCAGCACTCTGCATGTGCAGAAGTGTCTGGGGTCAGCCGTGTGGCACTCACAGCACGGAGCAGAGGGATGCCACGGGAAGATGAAGCAGTGTGGCGGAAACAGAGCAAACAGGGCAGCGCTTGGATGGCTGGGAAAGCTGGACAGGCTTTGAACAAGGGGAGGAAAAGGATTTATCTGCACTTCCACCCATTTATTTTGATATTTGTAGAGTATTTTGATGCAGAAATATGGAGTAACAGGACTACTTCAGCTAACAGCTAGGAATATCCAATGGGGATGAAATATTTCTCCACTTATTGTTGAGGGTTTGCTCTCAGAGGGCACCTTGGACTGCAAGTGACCAATAAATACCCTCCAAGAGATCATGACCTTTGAGAGGTGTGAACAGAGGCAGCACTGAGTGTACTGGCTTGGCTGTAAAGGTCTGCACTTGACCCAAACCAAAGAGAATGGGATTTTTCTTTGGAATATTTAGTTTTTCTGAAAAAAAAAAAAATCTAATTTAATAGAACCATAGAATCATAGAATGATTTGGGTTGGAAGGGACCTTAAAGATCATGTAGTTCTACTAGGGATCAAAATGTTAATATTAAACAAGTGATCATGGAGAAACTGAGGGAGAAGTTTTATTGCTAGGCAAATATGAAGGACAGCTGCTGTTAAATAATGCAGGAAATATCCAGAATATTTTAAATCTGAAAAAAGTCCAATCACTGACTCAATAGTTGTAAAAAATGTTTGTGCATAGAGCGCTCCCAAAAGCCTGCACAGAGTACCCTGCATTTGTTTTAGGACTGTCTATACTTAAGTTATTTTGACCTAGGGTTGATCTGAATTTTGAAAGCAAAAGCCATTTTTGAGCAATCCCATGCTATGCGAGCCACAGTCACATACTCACATAGCTATCTTATCACATAAAATAGCATTGCTGTGTGATCATATTAGGTGCTGGGCAAACCCAAAATGCTGATGGTGCCTGCTCAGGGGCAGAGACCAGCACAGGACTGGGACTGCCTTGCTGAAACCCTCCAATATCCTGCTATAACTGTTTCTGCACTTTCTCAAGCTGATCAGCAGTCTCGTGACTGAAATAATTAATCTTTAAAGCATAATGCCCACAGAACAAGCCCTCTGCACTTTCCTGACCTACCAAGGTGTATGAGAGGGTTGGGAAGGAAGATGGAGTTGCTCCTCCTCCCTACCCTGAATCAAGGAGATGCTGAGAACCGCCCCAGCAAATCCACATTTTCCTGCTCTTAGCCAGTGCATGACCTCTTCAGTGAAAACATACAACACATTATGTAGCTGCTATTAGTAACAGCACTGTAGCCCAGAAACGAAAAAGGTCAGATTAATATTAATTGTCTTATAGGTATCAAGTTATATGCCATATATATTCCTACTAAAGGTCAATATGGCCTTCCCTTATTTTATATCCATCTGCTTCATTAGGTAAGAAAAAGTAAGCTAGATATAATGGATTTTTTGGTAGTTTTAATCAACAATTTCATCAAAAGCACATTTTTCACCTGTACTAACAACATAATGGAAAACTAGATCAATACATTAATTATACCCACTGCTTTCTAAACTCTGTTTTTAAATGAAATATGGTAAGTGTTGTAGAAATAGGAAAGAAAAAACCTATACAACCAGAAGACATTCACTTTCAGTGTCAGGCAAATAGTCTTGAAAATATGTCTCCCCATTTTTATTTTCCAAATAGTTTCATTATTGTTCCACATAAAAGATCGGAAATTAGCAAGCCTTTAATTGCAATGTCCATCCAATGGCAAACAAGCAGCAGAAGTGATTTTGGTAGCACATTACACAGAGCAGGATGAAGTAACAGCAGACTGTTAATGGTAGAAATGGCAATTGTAATATTACTCTGGGGAAAATCCAAAATGTTTATTTGTGGGACCTCCTCCTCAGACCACTACGGTGAGGATAAATATCCTCATCATCTCCATCCACCTGAGGTTCTGTGACCAAAACAACAAGAGAGGTCAGAGCTGTAGGGAAGTATCTCTACAGCTAGGATATATTTTTTTTTTAGAAAGTCTGTTTCCATACTGAAAGACCTATTTGTCTCCCAAGGTGTTGAGTTCTTATTTGTCTCCCAGGATGTGGAATTCTCATAAGCCTAGAAAGTAGAAAAGAGCTACAAATCAGCTGAAATTTCTCTGCAGACCTTAGCAGACTTTGAAAAACATTTGTTCTCCAGGGAAAGTAGGAGCTGCAGCTCTCTCCAGTTTTCCAGCCTCAATAACTCACTGTCCACACCCAAAGCTCATCACACATCTCATATGTGCTTCATTGTACAACAGAGAACAGTGCAGAGTCCCAAGCAGGCACCGTTTTGGGCCAGAAAGTCTCTACACAACACAACTAATTTACACAGCACAGATCCACAACCAGCTCTGCCTTGGAGACAGAGCTTATTAATTTGGATGCAAACCTGCAGAAGTGTGGCTGTGCAGATTCAGATCCAGCTCATGGAGAGGAAGGAGGGTCTTTCCCTTCTTGCCTCCGTGACTCCAGTTCCACAGTCAGCTGTGACATTTTTAACCTGCAATCTAAGTCAGCTTTACACATGTAGAGTACCTACTCAGCATCTGTCCCAGTTTCCTTACCCAAAAAGACACTTTCATCAGCTTGTTTTCCACCTCTGGGCAATATTGAGAAGACTGAAGACAGAGCAAGAGATGGATTAATCTAAAATTAATCCAAATAAAAAGGAACAAGATAATTTTAAGCTAGCAACTCTTCCATACCAAGGTTTATTCAGCATCATGCTGTGCTACTGCTCCCATTTCTTCTCTCCATTCTCCCCAAAACAACACCTCTTTAACTTTTATTTCCTAATTTGTTCATATATTTTAAGTACCCACTTAAAAAGGAGAGTTGAGTCCTACATCATTTTCTTCTTCTTCTTGCAGGTTAATTCCCAAAGACATCTTGCTTCCAGGCATTCCCCGAAGCTTCCTGATGCACAAGTCTACACCATTTGGGGAGCTTTAATTACATAGCCTACTATCACATGATTCTGATCCTCTGACCCACAGGAAAGGTCAAATTTAAAAACATCTGGGTCTAAATTCTTTGCTGGTTGTGTGGAAAGGGGAGAATGCTAATCTTCTGACTGAGAAGTGAAAAGAGACCTCTGCAAATATTAAATAAGTAATTGTGTGAGGAGTGGAATGAATTAAGTCTGTTTCTTTATGAATTTGAGATGCATAAAAGCATGACCTTGGACTGAAGCTTTTCTGTATAGCTGTGTTATTTACTGCCACTCTCACCTCCTTGAATTCCCTGAAGCCTTATAAGATGTAAGTTCATGCTGCAACTTTCCCTCAGCTGGGCAACATCAACATCTTTTGTTCATCTATCTGGCCCCATATTTTTAGGAAATTTGTTAGAACCCAGATACTTCAAAAACTCTGTCATTTCATCACAGTTGATTGGAAAAGGCCACTAGATTAAAAAATTATTAGGGGGTACACAAGGACAGATACATGCACAGAGACAGCCTGATCACAGATGCCTTGTTTCCATAGGAAACCAAACTAAAAATAGGCAGTTTCTTAAGTGTTAAAGATGGAATTTTTATTTGTTTTTGCAGTTGGGAACCAAACAGACCCACTATTCACATGGCTGTAGCACATGAGAAATATGAAAGAAAAGTAATCTTACTTTTTTCTGATAGATACCTCAGTAAGTGTAATTCAGTGACCAGTGTCACAACAACCAAGTGTCCAAAGGCTGAAATACACTGGGCTGAATGAAAGGTTGTCTATGGGACAGTAACTATGAGCATTTTTTTTTCTTTTAGCACTATCATTAAAATAATTTGTTGTTTGCTAATAATGTAACACACTATGACATTGAATCTGTGTAAATCTCATTGTTTTGAATGATCTGTGCACAACTAAGGTCTCTGGTTTTTCATTCAACAAAAAATGATATAACAGATGTTAGCAACTCATTTTTCCCCCCATCAGTTGCTAAGTATCAACCTCAAAGTGACATGCAGCAGCAAATGATAGTTAGGCATACCACAAGTGAGAAGGCACAGCTCTTTATTTATAATCAGAATAATAAGCCATTATAGCCTGCATATAAGCTGTGCAGGGCAACCTTTGCCTGCATCCTCATAGAAGCAGGCATCTTACATCCAGATGCCTTTAGTGTATTTGAGGTGTTTGAGCTGAATCCCTTGGGGATATTATATAAAGATGTCTATAGGAGTGAGGTGAGGCTCTAGAGCGATGGATAGGAGACATGGAGAGAGTGACTGACAACTCAGGCTATCTGTGTATCATCCAGCTAAACACATAGGGATCATAGGACCACAAGAACCATATAAATACAGATAATCTGAGAACACCACAGGATCTTGAAACAGAAGGCTATTTTTAAGGTGTAGTAATAACACGGAAAAACTCCCATGGCATTCTATATGGCAGTATGTGAGACTATTGTGTGAAAACAACCTTTTAAACCCACTTTTGTTGAGACAGAAGCTGCAGGTAGTTCAGACTGGTTGTGCCTATTGTTACTACCACACCTCATGTGAGATCTAGTAGTCAATAGCTTAAGAGGCTGAGCACACCATTTTAGCTGTGTAAATGTGGATTCCTGGGCCATTACCAGCAAATAGTGGATGCAGCTGCAGATTTCCCAGGAAGCAGTGCCATGGCATCAATTTATTTGCCTTCATGCAACAACAGACAGCCATGTAAGCTGGTGTGGAGGTCTGTGTCTCCAACCCCTGTGCAACCCAGCTGCTTGGCCTCAGCTTTACTGTGAGCCCTTTCTACTTCCTACCTCAGAAACATAAAATCATGCAGTCATTGAGATAAGAAAAGCACTCAGATCATCACATCCAAATGTTCCTTCAGCAATGATGAGGCCACCACTAAACCATGTCCCTGAGTACCTAATCTGTACCTCTTTTAAATCCATCCAGGAGTGGCGACTCCACTGCTGTTCTGGGCAGTCTGTGCCACGGCTGGACAACACTTCCCACGAAAAAAATTTCCCTAATATCCAATCTAAACCTTACCTGGTGCAACTTGAGGCCGTTTTGTTTTGCCGGAGTAACTAACAACCTTGTGGTTGGTAGCGTGCTCAGAGCCCCCTCATGCAGCTCGCAGGCTACAGCGGGGTGGGTGACAGCGAGGGCAGCCATGTTACCACAAGGTTCCTCATCTTCCCGCCAAAATGTTCCCCATCTTCCTGCCACAGCCTTTCTTCAGGAAACAGAGACATGTTTTGGAGAAGGTAAGTAGGAATGTGGAGTAGGTGCGAGACCTCAGGTGAGGGGTGAGCAGGGAGCTGGGGACGGGTGTTTGTGCTGACCGGTGAGGTGGGCAGGGGGGCCGGGAGTCCGTGAGGGAGCGCGGCCTAGGCGGCCGCCATGATGGCGGTCTGAGGGAGGGAGCCGGCCGCTGTCCATGAACGAGTTAAAAGTCACATCTGAAAACTTTTTCCACACCGCAGCTTGGATGCTGGGTAGAGAAAAGGTTAGGAAGTGCTAGCTTAAATCCAGGATGGAGTTTTTCAAGGATAGGTTGTTACACACAGATTGATGCCACACTGTTGTCAACATGCCAGGGGTAGTTTTAGCTGTCAGCTCTGTCAGAGTCTGCCAACCAACTTTAACTTGTTTTCTGACTTTTGCAAATGTTTTCCAAGTTTTTGCTTGCTGTGCTGAGGATAAATTGTCCCTCAGTTTCTGTAAAACCACATTTGTTTACTTGTTTCCTTTTCATCTCCATTTCTTTCTGTGGTTTTCCCTTTTTAGGGAAAAAAAAAAGCACAAAACTTGCACCTTTGCCCAACCATAATATAAACACAGTTCACCAAAGCATCATAGACCATAAGATTTTGTGCACCCACATTTGCGCAATGCACACTTCCCTCCCTCATGGGCTGGGATGTGCTCCACCACAGCCCTGCCCAAGGTAAGGGATTGGGCAGCACATCCCAGAATAAACTCAGGAATAAAAAACTCAGGAATAAACTGTCACCATGGCTCTTTTCTGCATTTTTCTACAGGTGAAGACTTCTTTCTTCTGGAATGAAAGATTTTGAGGAAAAATCATCAGTTTGGTCAGAATTATCTGACCATGTGTGCAAGGGATTTGAGCAGGTAAGTCACAACCCTTTCTCCTTTCCCAGAACCTCACAGGACTGATAGTGAATAGCTCCATTTGGGAAAACAAATCTCCCATTACAAACACAGTAATTACAGTGAAATAACATTTAAGGAATGTTAAAAGGACTGGGGACTTCAAAGATTGAAACATTAGAAAGCTGAAATTAAGACTGCGCAAGTTCCGTGTATGCATTATGCTACGTTTACTTGACTGTGTGGGTTTTTATTCACATATAAGATAAATGGGACATAAAAACTTCTGTTTTTCCTCACAGTTCAATGTGTGGTCCCCGGCCTTGTTTACTGCCCTTAGTTATTAATTTCCTCTTCAGCTTTTTACAGTCACATTTACGTATGTTACCAACAAGATTTAATTTATTTTTGTTATACCACCAGAAGGTGAAGGGAAATGATGTACAGAAAGCAGAAAAAAAATCCTAATTTTATAATTATTTTAGAATACTTATCACTAGTTCCTCACATTAATACACTAATTCAGGGTTAACTACAGAAAATATGTTCTTATGACTATTATTTTTTTAAAATGCAGCAAAGTAAAAATCTGCAGCAGTTGGATCACCTGAGTGACATTAATGAGTTGTTAAATTCAATAATTTTTTTCCTTGGAATCCACTGAATTCACAGTAATAATATGTATAAAAGAGAAATTTTGATTCAGGCTACTTTCTATTTTCACTGTATCGAAAAAAAAATCCATATTTTCCATATACTCATGCTTCTTTTTTACTGATATTTGAGTTTACTGTAAATGTTTAGTATATGTTGAGTTGCCATAAATGTTTACGGGAATACCAAATTAAACTTTATATGTTCTTGGCATGGCCCTTTATATCCTCACCTTCAGCTAGTTCAACACTTCAGTGTTTCTAACCCTGGAGTATCAGTTTGGGCCCTCTGAAAATGAGACACATGTAAGTGACCATACATCACTGACTACATGATGACTTTAGTAATGGCACTTCGAGTCCAGGCCTCAGATTTAACTTTCCTATAACTCCCAAGAATCTCTACCTCATTTATTAGCTCTAGTTTCTCAGTATGTGGAGATCCAGATCAGTCTACTTCACTATTTAACTCTAGTTCATCCCAGCATAGGTCAGAACTATGCAACGAATAAGGCAAGAGTCTTGTAGAAAAAATAGCACACAATTATGTTATTAAAGATATAGTGCATATGAACAGAGAGAATTCAATTTCAGCTGAAGGAATGACATTGATTCTGTAATCTCTTTTCCCATAAGTCCTTGGCATTAAAAGACGTACCATTTCAGTATAGTCCCTGCCTGTCATCTTTCTCAAAGGATCATAAATAGAATGGAAAATAGATCTTCCATCACAATGACATCCCTGAGGGTCACTCCTGAGTTTGGGACCTTTTGTACCATAGCTTGGACCTCTCTACCTGAGCGAACAGAGCAGTTAGCAGCAGCTTCTACACATGCTGTCCTTATTGGCTTCCACTTGCAGGTTTCTCCACTTACATCCTTTCCATAGCCAGCTCTAGTCCTTTTTTCCCTTGCTAACTTGTAAGACCTGCCTTTTTTAATAACCTGTGTGTCTGGGACAGGATTTGTTCAGGGAAAGGCTGCAAAAAAGACCTATGAAAGGCTGCTGAACCCTTCTCTCTACCACAGAAAGTTAGGCTTGTCCTCTCAGGTGTGTCCTGGAAAATTAATCAGGATTAATTTTGATGATGGATTAGTGTAAATGGAGTGATGGAAGGTAGAGACATACAACAAAACATTACAGCATAGATTTGAGGATGAAGTTGGCGGGCATGAGCTGCTCTGCAGTAACTGCATGCGTGCTTGTTGTTACTCCACTGTAAGTTAAATATAACACAGCCCTCTGTAAAATAAACTGTTTCACATTTACCTCTACAGGCTTGCTTGCATACTGGCAGTAATTATGGTTTATATACTGCAAATTCACATTCTAGTTAGGTCACTGTCATTTCTTTCTAGACCTGTGTGAGAACGAAGTGGCCCTACATCTTGTGAGTTGCACTTTGCAGCAAGGTTGCTGTCACTCTGCAACCACCAAGTGTTTTGTGAAGGGCAACAGATCCACTATGAATTCACATTTCTATTTGACTCAGATTTTCATACATAGCACCAAGTAAACAAACATTTTCCACCTTTTTCAGAGTCATCATCCCGGGAGGAAATTGTCATGTTGTGATTCAGCTCTGTGAGTGGACCAGTCTTTGTGGTAAGTCCAAGGCAGAACTATCAGGGTTTTCTCACTCCAAGTCATGTAAAGCATAACAGTAAAACATGCAAGAGGAGGTTGTACATGATATATCACAAAATGTGGTTTGGCACCCAGCACAGTAACAGTTTAGGGAACAGGCTGTTCTTTAAATAATATGCTTTTGTTTTCATGTTTTAATTCTTCATGCTGCTGATTTAGAGCAAAGGCTTTTTGCTTTAAAAAAAAGTCCTTATCTAATGCATCAAAACAGAAAAGTATGTGGTTTCTTTGTCAAACATTTCAATAAAGGATTCAACTTTCTCAAGGGGCCTTTGTAGAATTCACATTGGAATAGGATTCTGGGTGGGTGTTCTTCATTTTAACCATGGGCTGGGTTTTCAATTGTTGATGCCTGCAGATGCACAAATTCACATGCCTGAGTTCGAAAATCTGATCTCAAACACACAGAAGGTGAGTGAATGATGTGGGGGACTGAAGAAAACTTCATTGTTCCCCTAAAAATATCAAAAGAACCATGACCTGAGAGGTGCCTGTCACCAGGCTTTCAATTCCATCGCAAAATAAATACTAAAAAAAAATGTGTTCTGCATCGTCTCTGAATTTAACATTCAAATGTAAAATTTTTTTTCCTTATTTATATCACTTAAATTTTTTCAGGAGTCTTGTCCTCTACAGGCTTAGGCAAAATTTTTAATGACAGATACTTGGTTCTGAGGGGAAATTCTAAAGTATTCATAACCAAACAAAGACAGATTTCCTGAAATCAGACATTTTTATTTTGAAAAGGACCAGAAAAAAAAAATATTTGCCATTTATATTTTCTGCATATTTTTCCAAATTATTGACCAAATCTGTTCTAAAAGAAGAAAAAAAATTTTCTTTAAAACTGTCAAAAAAAGCCTCCCGATTCTATTTTGCACATTCCATTTACGATGAAAAATAATATAGAACAAATTCTGTTTTTTTTTATTCAATAACAGAAAATTAAAAGAGAAAAGGCAAAAGTAAAATATATTTTCGCAAGATGGAGCATTTGAAACTAATTTATCATCTGTCTTTGTGGAAATAACTTATTTTTCACTAAAATGTGGTGATATATAGCCAAGGCATCTGGTCTTCAGCAGTACCTGGGATATTACTGGGTGAACTTACAAATATGGGGCTTGCAGCAAAGACTAAAGGGGAAACAAGAGGGAAAATTCCTTTTTTGGTGGACTAAAAGCAGTGAACAACCACCCAGATTGTTAAGCCAAATGTAGACTGAACATGAATAGAGGGGAAACATCAAAATGCTAAAAACCACTTGGGCTAAACTGTGTCAGTTTCAATGTGAGTTCTCTCTTGCTGAAGTGCCTCATGTTGATAAACCCCTCATGCTTATAAACCTCACAATAATGCTGATCATTGTAAGTATCGAGACCCAGGGTGAAATCCTGGCTCTGCTGACATCACTACTAGTTCTGCCTTTGATCTGAACCGGGTGGGGTTCAGCCCAAATAAAGTAGTGGCCTTGCTGACAAATGGCCAGTGGTCAAAGGGAGGCCCAGTCACTGAGTCCATCCATCCCATGTGTTATATTCAACAAAGGTCTTGGGTTTAGATAACTTGGAAGATAAGCGTGCCAGGCTGAAATCCAGAGAAATCAAGGCACAGCATTATTTGGCTATTTGGCGTATGGCTTGTTGGCGAATTTAAAAAATGTACTTTACCCATATTCAAATCCAGTTTAAATCAAAGTAGAAGAATATGATCTCTGTGGGAAGAAGTCACAGAAACAATATCTGTGCACCTGCCTACAGATCTATGAAAGCATTTTCTAAACAGACATTTTGGAAAGAGGCAGCTACTGCTAATCTATTATTGTTTCCGTGCAGATATTTATATAAATCCTCTTCTTGTAAAATGCACATACCCTGCTTAGCTTTGCACTTAGGCAGAAGAAGCACAACTTCAGCCTATGCAAATAAAATTTAAAACTAAGATGGCTTAGGAATCTGGGTGTAACAGATGCAACTGTGTAAGAATTATCTACTAATTATAAAATCATTAGATTAAAAGGACAGTAACTTTTTAAAATTTCTTTTAAACATTTTCCACTTGATTGTATTTCCTTTAGGAAAATCTAAAAATGCAGTCTGAATAGTAGCCATAACCCTATCCTATCCATCAACTGTACCTGTTAATTTAAGACACAATCACTTGAACACGGCGGGATAACACATGCTGTAACACCGTGTGTGCCAGTGCACACACATGTGTTTATCCCTGCATGCCTTCTTTAATTTTCTTCCTGAGACCAGCACGCTTTGGAATGATATATTAATTTATTATTATGAAAGGAATGGCAACTGGTTTTTAATGGTTACAGAATGGTGACTCACAGCACTGTCCCAGATGCTGTCACCGCCGCTATGAGAGCAGATTTGCAACATCTTGTCATGGGCACACATCAGTGCTCATGCCTGCTGCCTTCATCCCAGAGGACAGCCTAACACCTGCTGCTGGCAGCGTGCCGGCCCTTCAGGGAACAAATGTTCCATTGCTGCTGGGTGATAGGACAGGACAGACTCGAGATTCCAAGTGAACTGGCTAAAGGCACCCTAGGGCTCGGTGCACCCACCCCAGCACCCAGATGGCTGCTGTTTCTGTAGGAATATTAGAGAGTCAGTGGTGTGCCTGTAGCTGTCCCATATAAATAAAGGAAAAGAAAAAATCAACAGCATGCTGGATTATTAGATTTCTAGCATTTGCTGTTGTTTCTTATGAAAAACCCCCCAAAAATATTTTTCTAGTCATCATCATACTGATGGAGCATATTGTGCCTACTATATTCATCTAAAGAACTTAGAAGAGTCTGTAAAATATAATGTTTTAATAGGAAAATACAAGGGCAAATCCACTTCCATAAGGATAACGTGCTTTTTTCCTGTAGAATACTTTTAATCTTACACAATTTACAAATCCTGGACAAAATAGATATGATTTTTATACTTCACATAATGTTTATCTGCCATATCTTTATGTTGCTAGAGGTACTACATTTAGATGTAAGAACAAAACAAACAAAAAAGGAGTAAATACATTTTGTGTCTTTTAAATGTATTTTTCAATGCACCTATCCTAGAGTTGTAAGAATAAAGAATACTGTGCACTAGCTCTGGGAAGCCCAAATTTCTCACTGAGGTCAAGGAGAGCTAAAAGGACTCCTGGCTTGGAATAAGAAGCTCAGTGCAATTCAGGATCAGGTCTCTTGGACTGTGTGTAATGCATTTCTTTCCATTTATTCCCCCTCCACTTCCAGTGGGGTGATAATAGCAGTGTTACAATGTCTTCACTTCATGTGGATTGAATAGCAGGCTAATAAAGATGAGGGTGGTGCTTTTTTCAGCTGTTATACTCAAATTTCAAATAAGACCATTTTTATTCTCTGTTTTTGAAAAGGCTTTTTGTCCACATTATTCCCCAAAGCTTAGATCAAAACCATGTCATGTGTCTGAGGGAGGTACAGTCCAGGACACAGTGCATTAGTATTTCAGCTACTGTAATATAGTTTTGATACTCCTTTGCACTTCAGCTTTTGCACAGGAATTTACTCCCACAAAAATGAAATACCGTAAAAAATAAAAAGATTGATCATATATTTATAGAGGGGTGGCTTGATCAGAAGCCACTAGATTGTTGTAGCTTAACTCTGCGTGGTTTAAATCAATGTGCAGTGGAGGTGATATTTCACATTCCCTGCAGTGTGCTGCACTTCTCTGCAAAAAATCAATCAAATCTACATCACAGTACACTGAGCAACACTGAACTGCCAACAAGAGAATTCTGGATTGCTGTCACTGGTTAAAATGTCCCCCTTTTTCTCTTGTTAGTTTAATGGCTGGGATATATCTATAATTCTTAGGGAAAAGCATATCACACACATGGTGTCCACACTCTGTGTAGTTCTTTGAACACGTATTCCTATGTTATTCTTTCTGATGATCTCTAAATGAAGTTCCCAGGTAATGCCAATTTAAAATAATCTCTCTGCTTGTGATCCCACTAGTTGCCCTGGGCAAATCTCATTGTTTTTCTTTGTCCCCTGACTGCTTCTGTAAAATTATGCTAATAATAGCCACACCAGAGAGATGCTGGGTAAATTCGTGTGCCTGCAGAGGACTTTGAAGATGAAAAGGCTTATTTAAATGTTACATATTGCCACAAGTATTATTAAAGCTTAAGAGTGCATTCTGCCCTTGGACGGACACGCGCAGCTGCTGCTGTCCCCACTGTCTGTGTTTGCACATGCAATGGGGCAGAGCTGTACAGATCTAGAGACTGTAAGTTCAGCAAGTCAGCTTTGCTGGAGCAAAGACAGGGTTTCTGTGCAGATGGCAGGCATGCAAATTTGGTATGATCACAATTTAGAGGTGCTTGTAAAGCATTTGCGTCGGATGAACTCTTTGCTGCTTCTATTTCTACAAAGCTATTAACTACAGGGAGAAAGAATAGAGTGAAAGAGCAAGAAAAATATTTATCATCAACTTCAGGATAAATGTCCTAATCAAAACTGAGCAAAGCTTGGGCAGTCCTGGTGACAAAGACCAGGCTGTGATTCCGAGGTCAGGCTGAGTTCTCATGCCACATTTGGGTCATGCTGCATGAATTATCTGCAAGGATTCCTTGTAACCTGTCAAGTGTCCTGGGTCATAATGCAGAAAATGAGCTCCAAAAGTCTGATGAATCTTAAAGTGCCTTTGTAATCCAGAATTTCTGCTCAAACTGAAAAAATTATGAAGGTCCTGTTATTGCTCAGCCATTGCACTCTGTTTTGCCATTGTTAAAACTATTTTGTACACGGTCCTGCAGATAGTCTTTACAGAGGATTTACAAACCAATCTTTCTGACTGTGCTATGTCACTCTTGTGGAATTCAATTGCAGTTCTACAGTCACACTGCCTTTGATTAACTTGCCAGGTGTAATGACACTAAAATTTGGCCTAATAAGAAGAAACTTAGCCTTGTTCTCCAATAAAAATCAAAGGCTCTCCCTAAATAGATTGTCATATTCCACTCTTCAGTGTAGGCTTCTTTGTTTTAATTTCCCTTTTTCTGGCTTAATCAGAACGCTTGCAAAATACAGATAATCTGAATTCAGAAACAAGATAAAGAACACTGCCACTGCTATTGTTTTAAAGACTATGTCAGCAAAGAGCAGAGATGTTCTTCTTGCCAGCAAAAGCAGGTAAAAGCATTTATT